>PVLA01008447.1:0-88643 GCA_004027455.1 Hydrochoerus hydrochaeris | reverse complement strand
CAGATTTAGTGTTTCTGCTTTAATATTTACATCTTTGATCCATTTAGATTTTAGTTTAGTACATGGTGATAAGCATGGGTCTAGTTTTAATTTTTGGCATATGGATAGCCAGTTTTTCCAGCACCATTTATTAAAGAGACTATCGTTGTTCCAGTGAACATGCTTGGCCCCTTTATCAAAGATAAGGTGGTTGAGTGTGCTTGTAGTTGTGGTTGTATCTTCTAATCTATTTCATTGATCTTCAGGTCTGTTTTTATTCCAGTACAATGTTGATTTTATTACAGTAGCTTTGTAGTATAACTTCAAGTCAGGGATTGTGATGCCTCCTGCCTTGCCTTTGCTGCTTAGAATTGCCTTTGATATTCTAGGTCTCTTCTGGTTCCAGATGAATTTTAGGAATGATTTCTCTAGATCTATGAGGTATGTTAGTGGTATTTTCATTGGGATTGCATTGAATCAGTGTAACAATTTTGGGAGAATGGCCATTTTCACAATATTTATTCTTCCTATCATGAACAAGGGATGTCTTTCCATTTTCTGAGGTCCTCTTCGATTTCTTTTTTCAGGGTATTATAATTTGCCCTGTACAACTCTTTTACATCTTTCGTTAGATTAATTCCTAAGTATTTCTTTTTTTTTTTTTTTTGGGATGCTAGTGTGAAGGGTGTGGCTTCTCTTATTTCTTTCTCGGTGATTTTATTGTTAGTGTATAGGAATGCTATTGATTTTTGATTATTGACTTTGTATCCAGCTATATTGTGAATTTATTTATTATATCTAGGAGTCTTTCAATGGAGTTTTGGGGGTCTACTATGTAGAGTATCATGTCATATACAAATAATGATAATTTAACTTCCTCTTTTCCTATCTTTACTCCTTTTATTTCTCTCTCTTGTCTAATTGCTCTGGCTAGTATTTCCAGTACTATCTTGAATAGAAGTGGTGATAAGGGATATTCTTGTCTTGTGCCTGATTTTAAGATGAAGACTTTCAGTTAATATGATGCTGGCTGTTCATTTGTCATAAATGGCCTGTATCATATTGAGGTAAAAACCATCTATTCCAATTCTCTGTAAGGTTCTTATCATGAATGACTGTTGGACCTTATCAAAAGCTTTTTCTGCATCTATAGAAATGATCATTTGATTCTTACTTTTGGCTGTATTGATATGGAGGATTACATTTATTGATTTACATATGTTGAACCATCCCTGCATTCCTGGGTTGAATCCCATTTGGTCATGGTGTATAATCTTCTTGATGATTTTCTACATCCTGTTTGCCAATATTTTATTGAGAATTTTTGTGTCTATGTTCATTAGGGAGATTGGCCTGTAGTTCTCTTTTTTAGTTGGGTCTTTCTCAGGTTTTGGTGCTAGAGTGATATTTGCTTCCAGGAATGAGTTAGGGAGAATTGCTTCCCTTTCAATTTCATTGAAGAGTTTGAGGAGTGTCAGCATTAAGTCTTCTTTGTATTTCTTGTAGAATTCCACAGTGAATCTGTCTGAGCCTAGGCTCTTCTTTGTTGGTAGGACTTAATTACATTTTCAATTTCTTTAATAGAAATTGGGATATCCAGCAGTTTTACATCTTCTTGACCCAGCTTTCGTAGTTCATATGTTTGTAGGAATCTGCCCATTTCTTCTGTTATCAAACCTATGAGAGTAGAGGTTTTCAAAATAGGTGTTGATGATCTTCTGTATTTCCACAGAGTTGGTAGTGATTTCACCTTTTTCATTCCATATTTCACGAATTTGAGTTTTTTCTTTCCTTTTTAAAATAAGGTTGGCTAGGGGTTTATCAATTTTATTTATTCTTTCAAAGAACCAACTCTTTGATTCATTGATTCTTTGTATTGTTTTCTTAGTCTCTATTGCATTAATTTCTGCTCTGATCTTCATAATTTCCTCCCTTTTTTTTGGCTTTGGGCTTGGCTTGTTCTTTTTCTAGAAGTTTGAGGTATAGTATCAGATTGTTTGTTTGTGTTCATTCTGTTTTCCCGATATGGGAACTGAGTGCAATAAATTTTCCTCTAAGTACTGCTTTCATTGCATCCCACAAATTCCAGTAAGTTTTATTTGTATTTTCATTTGCTTTTAGATATTAATTTCTTCTTTAATTCCCTCTGTGACCCACTGATTTCTCAAGAGTGTATTATTCAATTTCCATATATTTGTGGGCTTTTTTCAGTTTCTTTTATCATTAATTTTTAGTTTCATGGCACTATGATCTAATAACATGCATAGGATAATTTCAATTCTTTTGCATTTACTTAAATATGATCTGTGGGCTAGTATATGGTCTATTTTAGAGCATGTCCCATGTATTGTTGAGAAGAATGTATATTCTGATGTTGTTGGATGGAATACTCTGTATACATCTATCAAATCCATTTGTTCACTGGTGCTATTCAGTTCTGTTTTTTCTTTGCTGATTCTGTCTAGTTGATCTGTCCCTTGGTGTCAATGGTGTGTTAAGGTCTCCTGTTTTAATTGTGTTATTGCCTATTTGATTTTTCATTTCTGTTAATACTTGCTTTGTATAGCTGGGTGCATTGGAATTTAGTGCATATATATTTAATATTGTTATCTCTTCCTCTTGAAGTTTTCCCCTAACTAGTATGTAGTGGCCTTCTTTATCTCTTCAGATCATTATTGATTTGAAGTTCACATTGTCTGCAAACAGAATAGCTATCCCCATTTTTGGGGTGTTTCTGTTGCATAAAGTACTGTTTTCCATCCTTTGACTTTCAGTCTATGAGTTTCCTTTTGGGTTAGATGGGTTTCTTGTAGAGAGCATATGGTTGGATATTGTTTCTTGATTCTTTCTGCCAGTCTGTTTCTTTTAATTGGTGAATTGAGGCCATTTACATTAATGGTTATAACTGTTATATATTGGTTTATTGCGGACATGTTATCTTTCTGACACTGTATCTTTACCTTTCCATTCTGTTTAATTGTCTGCCTTGCTTAGGGATTTTTTCCAGAATGTCTTTCAGTATTCTTTGCAGGGCTGGTTTGGTGATTATGAAGTTCTTCAGCTGTTCTTTGTCATGGAAATAGCTTATTTCTCCATCCATTTTGAAGGATAGTTTTGCAGGGTGCATCAGTCTGGGTTGGAAGTCATTTTCCTTTAGGATCTGAAATACTTCACTCCATACTCTTGACTTCATGGTTAGTGATGAGAATTTTGCTGTGAATCTGATAGGCTCTCCTTTATAGGTGATCTGTCTTTTCTAACAGCTTTTAATATTCTGTTCTTGGTTGGAACTTTGGGCGCTGGGAGAACAGGCAGCCTACTTGCCACCCTGGTAAGCAGCTGGGGGCCTGGTGATGCACGGGCTAAAGATCAGACATTGATCCATTCCTCGCCCCCAGCAAGTTGGCACTGGTGGTCTAAGTATCTCTTGGGAGGATTAATGTATGCAGCATGGCAAGTAAGGGGTATTTCCTTCTACCATCTCTTTGAAGGCAAATATTTATATTTTATCAGTGTTTTGCTCAGTTTTGATTAATGGTACTGCTCTATTCAATATTCTATTTTTTTAAATTCAATATTTCCTTCCATTTTGCTCTACCAGATTGAAAGTACAGCTAATGTGAACAGAATAGGATATACTATTATGCCTATTGCTCATGTCCTGGTGACCTGCTGTGAGGTTCTATGCTAGTTTCACTGTACTGTGGTCACATGGGTTTGTTCTGTCTTGTTCTGCTGTATTTTGCTCCCTTCAAAAAAAAAGTAGATAACAAAGTAACAAAATACCTACAAAAAACTCCCAACTCCACCAAAGCTGATCCATAGAGCATGGATGAAGAGAAACTCAAAAACAAGGCAACAAAATTATATAAGGTAATTTAAAAGCAAATAACAACAACAAAACAAATGAGTAAACTACTGAGCAACCTGAAACAGGATATAACTAAACAGATAATTTACTTAAAAAGTAAAAGGAAGAAAAGAAAGTGCTCTAAAGGATATGGCTGCATGTATGTTTAAGTGTGTAGGACTGATAACCATGTTGCTAAGTTGTTACTGGATCATTGAACTTCTTTGCAGTCTCATTGTCTGAATGTCCACTTTGTATGCTTTAATTTTGTAACTTGAACAACTATGTTTAAGAAGACACTATGCAATTTATCAACTAGTGATTTCTTACTGCTTATTTTTTTTCTGAAATTCTGTATTGTTTATACCCCTTTTTCTGTTTTGCTTTTTTTTTCTCCTGAAATAAAATTTTAAAAAAATTTAAAAAAATAACCAAAAAAAATTCTGTTCTTATGTTGGATTTCTGGGATGATGATTATTATATGTCTGGATGTAGTTTTATTTTGGCAATGGCTATTTGGAGTTCTATATGCTTCACTAATCCATATGTCAATTTCAATTCTTTTATTTGGGAAATTTTTAGATATTACTTCTGTAAATAGCCTCTTGATATCATTTGTGTAGTCCCTTTCTTTTTCATTTATCCCTATTAATCTTACGCTGTTTCTCTTTGCATCATCTTGCAGCTGTTGAATTGTTATTTCCTGATTCCTTATTATTTTTAAAAGATCTTTCCTTTCCTGTTCACTAGCTGCAATCTTATCTTCAAGGTCTGAAATTCTATCTTCACTTTCATTGAAGAGGTTTTGGCAACTTTCAATAGAATTGTTGATTTTCTGCACATCTCTTTGAATCTGCTTCATGCATTCTGTGGTTTCTTTTACTGTTCATTCAGGGATTCTATCTTTTTTCTTTGTTCCTCTAATCTTTTAACTGTGTCTTCTTTAGATGTGTTCAGTATTTCTTTCTCTTCTTTTATCATTTCTTCTTTTACCTGGGAGATTATTTCTGATTTCTGATTATTTCTAGTTCCTTTATAGCTTCCCAGAGTTGCTTCTTTATTTCAGTTGATATCATTTCAGGCATTTCAGTTGTATGGCTTGAATTTTCTTCTATGTACATGGCTCCAGGTTTTTCTTGGGATGGACTGGAGGTTTGAGATTGCATTTTGGTCTTTTGTTTTGTCATTTTCCTATATTTCTGTGTTTTGAGGGATGTTCCAAAGCTTCCCCCGGGCATGTTGGAAATCACCTCCTGCGCCCTCAGCTTCTGGGACTGATCATGGCTCAGCCAGGCCTGCAGGACCTCTGGAGCTTAGTTTAGTGTTTTAGGAAGCTGGGCAGGCACTTAACCACTGGGAGTGATGGTCTTAAACTCTCCCTGGGCCAGCATTTCTGTGCTGGAACTCACCTCATGTGACCTTGACTCCCTGCATTGAAAGTTCACTGGGCCTGGTCTGCTCAGGCCTGTGAAACCTCCGGAGCCTAGTTCAGTGTTTTAGGGAGCTGGCTGGGCACTTAACAGCTGGGAGTGATGGTTTTAAACTCTCCCTGGGTCAGCACTGGTGGGCTGGAACTCACCTTGTGCAGCCTTGGCTCCCAGGATTGAAAGAAGGTCACTGAGTGTGGTTCACTCAGGCCCACCTCAAAATGGATTCTTAATAAACATTAGATGTGATAGATGCTGTCCTGAATTTCTTCTCCAGCTCTAGCCTGCCACAGAGAAGGGGTCACCTTCAGAGTAAAACATCATGCTGTTTTTGCAGTTTACAACAGCTTCAGGCTTTTCTTGGAGCCAGTGTTGCCATTGTTTCTTCCTGGAGCTGCCAACTGTCTCTAGGCTCACCTTGTTAATCAGAGAGAAGTCCCTCTCCCTGGGAAGAGGGCCACTCTTTCAGGTGGCTTTGATCTTTGTTCTGCATTGCACTGTATTTCTCCAACTTCACTGCAGTTTCTAGTTTCCTGTGGGTTCCCTCCCAATTCCTGGATAACTACTTCTTTTTTTATTTCTTTCTTTTTTCTTTTCTTTTTTTCTTCACCAGGTTGTTCTTTCCCTCTAGATCCTACAGTGGCAGTATTTTGCTGTTGGTCTCTACTCTGTCCTTTTAATCTCCATTTAATTTTTAAATGTAGGAAAGTATTGTTCATTTAAAAATTAATCAAGTTATTTCCAAGACAGTACAAAAACTTAAAGGAATGAGGCAAGAATAGTGAAAACCACTATTCCAGAGAAGCACTTGATTTTTGTAAATAACAAAAATTATCTTCTCTAGCTATAGAACTTATGGACCATTCAGTTCTAGTTTGCTTGGGACTGAAAAATTGGCTTTCAAACAAGTTTCTTAAAATTGTTATGAGGTGTTCTCTGTGTTAGCTCCTAAAGTAACTATGCCTGTTGGTATTTGCGTAGCTATATTAAAAAGCCACTTGAGTTTCAGAAAAGAAACACAGTTATGGGAAAGGAAAATTACATAACTTGATCAACAAAACATAACAAGTGTTCTGATTTCTGACCCCGTTTCCAAAACCAAGGCTGTTAAAACATAATTTTTATTACACTACCCATTCTAAGTCTCATATTGTGATGGATTTTCCAAATGGCCACACACGTTCTTTACAAACAACCTTCTCCAAATAGCAAATAAAACACTGACCTACAAAGTCCTATCTTGGTTCCAACTGTGTACGTTAAAGGAATATTGATCTTAAAATACAAATGCAGTAAATAATTGAAGTTTTGCCTGCACTTCCACTGGCATCATCAGAAGTTCTGTCTTCATAATGATCTCCCAAGCAAGCACTTAAACAGCCAAAGCCATTAGCTCTTCATCGAGATCAATTTTGTCAACTTCTTGACAGATTTCTTTAAACACAGATCTCTTTTGGAAGTAGGATTACTTGCTTTGGCATGGTGATGAAAAAGTATATCATAATACTCTCACATTGAGATAAAGCAACCATAAATGCCTGCCTAAAAGACAAATGAATGTATAAAAGAGGAGCAATTTTCTTTGCGCCTTTTATTTTTCTATTATGCACATTAGTCTGCCATTAAAAACAGCACCTGTACATGGGGCAGTGAATTCACTGATGTATGTTCCCTTACTATCAACAATGTTAACAGTTTTTTTATGGACAATCAAATTGAAAAGTATCATGTTGTATAAGAGACTCAGAAGATGGTATATTAAAAACAATAAATTGAAACATAGCATTAAAATTCTGAAGGAGAAATGTTACAGCATATCTTTGAAAAAACATTTGCAGATTTAAATTCTGAATTATATATTAGCAAAACTAGTGGGATTATATCAATGGATACAAAATGTGGGCACTATTTTGCAGTATCTAGCTCAAGAAAAAAATAGCTGTTTTGCTGATGGAAATTTTCTCAGGATGTTCTTTGCAATGGATTGAATATTTGTGGCTCACTTTCTTCCTGTATTGGAAAGAGGGGCCTTTGAGAGGTGAGTCAGTCATGAGGAAGGAGTCCTCACAAGTAAGATCACTGTCCTTATGAAGGAGACCCCAGCAAGTTCTCTGATATTTTCCCCCCACTATATGAAGTCATATACCAAGTCTGAAGTGAGTTCCCTTGAACTAAGCCTGCATCAGAATCCCACCATGTTGGCCTCAGGATCTCAACGTGATCTCAGTCTTCCAAACTCCAGAACTGGGAGAAATGTACTTCTGCTTTTTAAGGTCCTATCTATTAAATTTCAGTCCAAACTGACTCATCCTTTTTTCCCAAAACACCCATAAGAATGGAAAAAGAAGACCAAAATAAAACACCATCTTCCTCTTGGGTATCTGACACCCATCAATTTAATAAGTTCATAGAATCAGAGTCAGAATTGGATTCTGCATCTGCTACTCTCTACTTTTGGTGATCTAAAATATTTTGCATCTCTGTCACAGTTTTTTCATCTAATATGATGCTACCAATCTCATAGCATAGTATAATGCATATAAACATTTGAATTGTTTGAACAGAATACATTATCATATTTTCCTATCTACTTCTGAGAATTTATGGTCTTATTTTGAGATGTCAGAGACCTTGTCGGAACAAACTCAGTATTCAGCTCTTTGCTTAAATTTGCTTGTTTATAAGGACAAAATATTAACATAATTTGTAAAATTCTACTGCCAATTGGCATGATATAAATAGAACTAACACAAGCTGAATTGTGTCATTTTCTGTTTATCCCAACAATGTCAAAGTCTAAGTAATAAAGGGCTCCTATACATCAGTTCCCACAGACTGAGCAGACTACCAGAAGTAGGGGGACAGTTTGCCTTTCAGCTAAGATCTAGTTGTACTTAGAATAGATTCTCTGCATTCCACATGAACCAAGTAAACTTTCTCTCCTTGTTCATTTCATCGTCATGGATTTGTCTTAATTTTATGTGTAGTTTCCATGTTTCATTTACTAGAGTCAGTGCTTACCTGAACCCCAGTTTTCTTAACTGGGCCTTGAAGCCATGTCTAGTTCTTACTATCCTCCTAGCAAAACATACACTGAATTCTCTCCACCTAAGTACCCCCACTTCCCATCCTGTCCCAGGCATTTTCTAGAGCCCTAAGTCAGCCTTGGTCAACCTTTGGAGACCTGAAACATTAACTGCCTCGTTATTGATTAACCAATCCATTCAGTCCTTCCAAAGTCACTTTCTGTTGGTTTTGAGCTCTATTTTACTGATAAAATTAATTAGAAGAAGACCCCTGCCTGAACCTACAGCCATATGTTCAGCTTTCTTTGCTGCTGGTAGAGATGTAGTAGGCCTACACTGATCTAAACAAAACAAGTCACATGACTGCTGGCTTCCAAACATTTCCACTCTTCTTTCTCAGTAATTTCTACTCTCTCTTATATCATCAGTTTCTCTATGAGTGTTTCAGCACAAAAATGCATAGCTATTTTTTATATATTTAAAAAATATTTTCTTTCTGTCTTGGACTGCTTTCTGTATTAAAAAGAAAACAGAATCAGACTACTTCTATTATACTCGATACTCTCAGTATTATTATGGTGTAAGTTGTGTGATTTTTTTATGTCAAATCTTTTTTAATTTAAAGAGAAACAAAAGCATGTAAATGGTAGAGATAATACAGAATTTCAAAAAAAAGATAAACAATAAGAAATCACTAGTTGATAAATTACATATTGTTCTCTTAGAAATGGTTGTTCAAGTTACAAAATTAAAGCATACAAAGTAGATATTAAAACAGTGAGAGTATAAACAGCTATGCATGCATGAATATCTACATGTATTTCTATCCTTTCTTTATTAGAGGGGGAAACAAAACATAGCAAGACAAAAAAAAATTCTTATAAAAACATGAAACTGAAAAGTCATATAAAACCATGGTACAAGGTGATCTACAATGATTACTGTGCTGTTTCTTATTATCTTCAATAGAATTGTCTATATCATAAAGCATAATTGAATATAGCAGTATAATTGAATATAGCAGTACATAACAATATTAGTAAAAATAAAACATTGTAGACAGTATAAAACTTCAAATGCAGGTAATAATCAAACCAGAGTGGATATTCTAGCAAATCTTGTCATCTTCAGTGCAGTTGCCTATACTCTGACTTGATACTATCAATCATAACAGCGTTGAATAAAATCTATCAATACAAAACAGTGATCCAACAAACCAGATTCGATTACAATCAGTCATGGTAAAACTGTAGGTTTTACAGAGCTTTAGATTAAGTTAATAGGAAATTAAGGATGATTACCATACTATATCCTGTTATTTTCGGGATTACCGTCTGTACCCTCAAATCTAGTACAGGTAGAATGACTGGAACAGAATATAATACACCTAAGCAGAGTAGTGTGAGTAATGTGGGTTTTAAATCCCGGTGCACTATTAACAAAATAGTGTATCAAGGCCATCTATGTTAGAGTTTCTAGCCATCCTTCTCTGCCTCATTTCTGCTATGCTATTTTTCTGCCTTTGTTTGTCTAGTTTTCTCCTTCATTCTACTGCCTGCCCCACTCACTGAGGCCTTTCTGCCACTGTTCCTAAAATCCTGATATTTTTTCTCTCTTTCTAGAATGTCCTTCAGTATTCTGTATAGGGTTGTTGGTGGTCACAAACTCACCCAGTTCCTCTTTGTCATGGAAGCATCTTGTTTCTCCATTAATTTCTAGTGACAGTTTTGCAGGATACATCAATCTGGGCTGGAGGTTATTTTCTTTCAGGGCTTTGAATACTTTGCTCCAAGCTCTTCTTGATCTGATGGTCTGTGTCGAGAAGTCAGCTGTGATCCTGATGGGCTTACCTTTATAGGTAATCTGTTTCTTTTCTCTGATGGCTTTTAATATTCTGTTTTTATATTGAATTTCTGGTATCTTGATTATTATATGTCTGGGTGTAGCTCTGTTTTGGTTGTAGGTGGCTGGAGTTCAGTATGCCTCACATAACCAAATGACATTTTCTTTTCCCATGCTTGAGAAGTCTTTCTTAATTATTTCTGTGAGTAGCCTTTGTAATTCACCTCTTTGTATTTCTGCTTCTTCATTCACATTTCTTATTCTTAAATTGTAGATTCTCTTGTTATCTTCTAGCCTTTGTATTGTTACTGCCTGTTTCCTTGTTATTTTTAAGAGATCTTTCCTTTCATAATCACACATTGCAAACTTCCCTTCAAGTTTTGATAGTCTATCCTTATTTTCTTTTCAGGAGTTTTGCCAGCTTTCAATGGAGTTTTTAATTTCCTGGTAGTCTCTTTGAATCTGCTTCATGTATTCTATATTTTCTTTATATTCTTTATTGAATGTTTCTCTCCTTTGTGTTCCTCCCTTCATCTGTCTGTATCTTCCTGAGAGATGCTTCCTGATAGCATTTCTTTTATTACTCTACTCATATCTTGCTTTACTTGATTTAATATTTCAGTTTTGAGCTCATGTTGCATATTTGCCGCCCTCAGTCTCCTTTGTTTTTCCCTCTCCTTGATCAGGGCTCTCAGGGTTCTGGGCTGGGGCCTCCTCTTGCCTCTCTCTTCCATCATGGTTCTTGCTTTCTCCACACAGGTGTACATTGCAGGTCCCAGGCCCCTTCCCTGTTGGCCATGGTTCCTCCAAGGGACCTCTGCCCTCTCCTGCCTGCCCCTCTGCACCAGGCCAGCCAAACTTCAGGGGCCTTCATGTAGTTAGTACATGCTAGGTGCAGGGAATCGATTTGAGATGGCTCATTGGGTCCTGGTCAGGGGTGCAGCCCAGTCCAAGCAAATCCCGCGAATCTGCTCTGGGGAGGGAGCAACCAACTGAAATCACTGTCACTCCCAGTTCAGGCTCCTCCTGACTGATTCCAACATGTTGCCCATTTGGTCACACCCTTCCTGTGGGTGCGGTCTCATTCTCATCACTGACTATGGATTAATGAAGCCCTTTACCAGCTCTGCTCTCTGTTAGGCTCACCAACCCCAGAATTTAGTGCTGCTGTGGTTCCTGTGAGTGGCAGGAGGAACAAATTTGGGCTGCTTTGCCTGCCAGTGTGGATTCAAGCTGGCACAAATTCAGGCTGGCACAGACTTGGTGGGTCACAGAGAAAATGCTGTGTCCTGTAATTCTTAGCTGTTCCAGTTGTAGTCCCAATGTGTTTGATGAGCTTTTTTCCATTTTAATTTCTTCCTGTGTCAAGAGAGTGCATCTCTGTCTGGATCTCTCCAGGATGTTTTATTCTGGCATATGAGTTGTTTCTCCTGGGAGGCTTTGTATTTTGTTCCTCACTGATTGACCATCTTGACTTCTCTCTTGGTTTTTTTTTTTTCTTATATCAATGTAGTTCTCTTACCTAAACCATCTGGGTGTTCTACAATTTAACCTAATTTTGACACTATCTACCTGGAGATACTATTAGCTCTCACAGGTTATTCAGTTGCAAAAATCTGCCCTTTGCTTCAGACACCAAAAGGAAGAAGTAGGTTCCCACTGCTTAAGTTTCCTTAATAGGCTACTAGTCCATTACAAAATATATGGGGTACCTGAAGACTACCTTAGAAAGACCCAGTTGGGAGTATGCATGATACAAGGTGTAGAGAAAGAGAGCAGAGCCTCCATGTCCTTTCCAGGGATCTTTTGTGAGTTTAGCAATTTGGAAGCTTTCTGAATCCCATAGTTCAGGAATTTTTATGGAAGTTTCATGATGTGGGCACGATCTATTGCTACCTCAGCCTCCAGTTTCTCTTCTGTTCTTAGAAGATAATGTGGGGTGGGAAGGGTGGTAGAGTTTCAAGCTTCTAATCATAGTTTGAGTTTTCTAGTGAAGAGTCCTAATTCAAAAGCCCATCAAAAGTCACTGAATTAGAACAAAAGAAGTTTTTTTAGGAGATTGCAAGGGATTGGGAGCTCTATGCCATGAACTAGGAATGAAGGTATATAAATATATCTTATGATAAATCACAATATCACATTTTTCTTAGAGCAAATACCTTGAATACATTGTCTAAATTGTCTACAAGTGCCTCCCCATTATCGTTCCTTAAACTCACTCCATGTCTTTTATGCTGAGCGTTACAGAAACTACTCTTGACTAGGTTATCTGTGTGACATGAAACTCATGTTGTCCTCTCTCAGTCCTAACCCTCAAGCTGTGGACAGCATTTAGCATGGTTAAGCACTTCTCCTTTTTACACCTGGCAATTCTGTCATTTGAAGAATTACATCTGTAATCTGCAATGCTGAATCCCAGTAACATCTTGGCATTGCCTTCAAGCTACATCCTGAACTTGACTACCCACTATGTTATTACTTTTATCTCATTACTGAGACAAAATACCCAACACCCAAAGCTAAAAGAGGAAAGGGTTTTTTTGGCTCACAATTTGTGGAGATTACAGCCCATTATCTGCTGACTTCAAGGCAGGATGGCACATGGCAGAGGGACCACAGTTCTTGGGAGCAGGAGACAGTGAAAGCAACAATGGAGAGTGAGAAAAAGACAAGTCTCTTTCTATTTCTTATGTAGTATCCAGTCTACTGGGATTAGGGTGGCTCCAATCCAATCAGTGGGCTGATTCAGCAATTACCCACCCCTAATCCCAGCAATGCACTACAAAACAACCATACACTCTAGATTCAGCCACCTCCAAAGAATCTCTAGGACCACATGAGGCTTTGAGGGGACATCTAGACATGAGCCTCATCATGTGGTATACTTTGAATAAAAAGTATCTTCCCCTAAACACATGTTCAGAAGCAAGTTTTTATAAGATGACTAGATCATGGAACACCAACCTCCTCAGTCAGTTAATTCATTGGTGAGTTAGGAACACCAACCTCCTCAGTCAGTTAATTCATTGGTGAGTTCACAGCTGAATGTACTGCTAGGAGATGGGGTCTGGCTGAAGGAAGTTGTTCACTGGAGTCAGTGTCTCTGAAATCTGTCTCTGTCTGTCTCCCTGTCTCTGTCTGTCTCTGTCTTTCTCTCTCTCTCTCTCTCTGTCTCTTTCTGACTCTCTCTTTCTCTCTCTCTTTTCCTTACTGTTCTCTGCTTCAGCAGGCCATGTGGTGAGTAGGTTTTCTCTACTTTGTCCTTTCACCATTTTTTTGCCTTGGACCAAGCTGATTAAGGGCTGAAACCATAACCCAAATAAAACTCTCATCCTCTAAGTTATAGGTGTCTTATATCTTGTCCCAGCAATGGAAAACTGCTTCCACTGCTAACATATAGCTAAAGTCACCATGACTTGAATGGCAGCCATTTGGGGCCCAGGAGGAGAAACGAGAAGCCAATTCACCCTTTCCATGAGCCAGTTAGTGAGAAGGCTGGGAGACAAGAAACTACAGCCCCCACATGTCCCAGTAAGCAACCGGCTGATTTGGAAGTACATAGGCTGAGTTGGTAGCACTTGAGGTACCAAAACAACTTCATACTTGTATTGTTTGATTGACTTTGCAGGCCTAAAGCTGGTAGTCTAAGCACCTATTTAGAGGATAACAATATGCAATATAGCAACTAGTTCCTTCTGTCTTGTTTTGAAATTCAACATTGTTCTCACTGTTTTATTCTGTTCCATTTTATTGTTTTGTTTCACTCAGTGTTCTGTTTTGATCTATTTTATTCTGTTTTGTTTGATTTTATTATGTCTGATGGTATGGGCAGAAATTTTGAAGATAACAAGAGGCATTGTGGTAGTCATTAGTGATTTCCTATTATCCTGTTTTGAAGTTCTCTATTGCTGTCACTGTTTTGTTTTGATTTGCTTTATTCTGTTTTCCTTTGTTTGGTTTTATTCTTTTTAAAATAAGATTTTAAAAACATTTTTAAAAAGTCATCATCACTTTTATTTGGATTATAGTAATGACATCCTAACTAGTCCTTCTATTTCCATACTTACTACATTATAATCTCTTTTCTACTTATCTACCAAGGCAATTCTTTAAAATTTAAGTCACATGATGCCTTCATGTTCAAAATCATCCAGTGTCTTCCCATTCAAGGACCCTCAGGATGTGACTGCAAATTCTCTCACTTCATATTCTTCATTTGTTCTACTTTAGCACATGTGCTTTGCTGCTTTTCTCAAACTTCTGCCTAGAGATTCCTTCTCCCCTTATAAGGCAAATCCCTTCTTAGTGTTCACTTCTGCCTCCAACTGCTGTGGCTATTCCTGCTGGAACAAACCTAAACACATGTAGAAGTCCAGGTGCAAAACAGTGTCAATGTGTAATTTGCATCTGGTCAGTTTCCATAATGTAGAAATTGTGTGTGTGTGTGTGTGTGTGTGTGTGCATGCTTGCACAGTGTAGAATGGTGCTGCATCAACCAATCTGGTGATATACACAGGAATCAGAAAGGGTTGTTGACATTAAGCATAATTTACTCTGAATAAAAGCAAGAAAAGAGAGAGGCTGCCTTCGAATATAAAAAATCAGTAAAATAGCAATCCATGTATTACAGGCAATAAATCCTAAGTTGCACTTTACTGTGTTTTTAAAATTTATGTTATTAGTATATGTGGTTAGTACACAATGCTTACATTCAATAACACATCTTAATTACTTTTTTTTCATCCTCTTTCCCTGTCCTGCCTCTCTGGCCCACTCATCTCTTGAACCCCTTGCTTTGGTGTTGCTATTGCTGTTGTTGTCTTCAGCCTGTTTGCCAAACATAGTATTTACATTTCTTGTGTGGAGCTGGTACATGTACTTTGTTGTTTTTAATGTATACCATTAAAGCAAAGTGATTTTTAGATTCCAGGCAACTATGCCATCTACAAGAAAAAAAATCAACACCAGAACATTTCTACATTGTTTCAGGTAACAAATAAAATAAATCATCTTACACACATTAACTGTTTATTAACTATGTATGATTTTGAGTAATAAAACAGATATAGATAAACTATTAAGCAGAATGCTTGGCTTAACCAGTCCTTTATAAAATTACCCATGAGTAACTGACACCATTCCCAAAAGTAGCATATAAAATTTCCATTTAAAAAACTCCATTTTAAGAGCTTTCTTTGGTGAAAAAAAGTTTTTTTGTGCTGACATCAGGTTGTATCGAAAACAAATTCATCATGACTCACTGGCTCATTCTCCAGAGCACAGCCATAGACAAATTTTACAAACCTAGTATCATTTTTCTTAAGATTATTCTGATTCTCCTTTGAATTGAGAATTTATGGTTATTCTCAATTCCACAAGGTAAATGGAAAGCATGTCAAATGGAGTTGGGCAATGCACTTTGTATTTATTCACATTGCATGACAAGTGTAATTGTGCAGTAATTTCACAATTCAGTACCTTCAAAATGCTGACTCAGTGCTATGGCTTCAGTTCAGGCCAGTCCTCTCAGGTCCCACTCAATCACGGATGGAACTTCCCACACAACTCAAAAATGTTTTGTCACTGTATTATTTCCAGAGTTTTTGTGGTACTTTCCTTGGAAACAGGTTTGATCCCCTGTTCCAATATTTCCCCACCTTCCAGACTATCATCATTCACTAAACTCTAACCTCAAATTATTTCCCATGTGTTTTTGCTGGGAGAAGCAAAAAGAATATCAGCAATTTCTCCATTGTTTGCTATGTACTAGAGTGGCAGGTCTATTGCTGTGCTTACTTCCTAAGTAATATTTTACTTAATAACTTTTCTAACTTCCTAATTGAATTAATTAAAAGAATATATTATTATTTACAGTAAGGTATGCTCATCAGCTTTCTGTTGATATGACAAAATACCTGAGAAAAATCAACCTCAAGGAGGAAAGATTTATTTTGGCTCCCAGTTTCTGACATTTCAGTCCATGATTTTGCTTCACTCCATTGCTTTTAGGCATGTGGAGAGACAGAACATCATGGAGGTGGGGAGAGAATGTGGGGAGTAAAGCTGCTCATTCCACAGCAGACAAGAAAATAAAATAGAGAAAGGAAAGAGCCAGGGTCCCAATGTGCCCCTAAAGATGTGTCCCTCAATGCCATAACTCCCTTTCACCAGCCCTTCATCCTGAGGCTCCTACCATCTTTCCATAGAGTAGAGATCCAGCCTTAAAACACATAATACCCTGGGGAACCCACTAGATCCAAACTATAATTGAATAAGATTGTTTTGATGGCTGCATTAAAGAAGAGATCCCTCAAATAAACACAATAAATTTTTAATGTCAAGGTTGGCTTCAGTGCAGCAAGTAGTCCTTTTGGGAGTTGGTTTCTGCCTTTTTACCTTTTGACCACAGCTGCTTACAGTTAAACAATTGACAAGTTTTCAATATGCATGCATGGGCAAAATATTTTGAAATACAAAAGATGCAACTAACTTTACACCAGTGAAACATTGGTTTATGAATATAATTCATTAGGGAAATGTGCTTAAATCTGAAGCACTTGCATTTCAAAGCAAATTTTCCCAAAAGACATAATGGAAACTCAGAGGATTTGACCCATAGCCCAAAAAATTTATATGAAAATGATTATATCACTGTAATGTAATACAAAATAATAAATAAAATATAAAGAAAAATAAACAAATTAACCTGAACTTACTTTTGAAAACCTCCATGACTGGTATGAGGGAGACAAGAGAGAGGAGGGCTATTGTGCAGGAAGACTTTCAGTATCACTAACAGAATCACTGCTATTGATTGGCTCAATAGAATATTTTCATGCATTTTTAACAAGGAACCTATCCAATGACACTTGTGTTTGCTTTCTTCTGATGATTTCATGGAAATGTAACATTGTATTGCTAAACAGATTCTTTGCTTGGATTGCTATAACCTTAGGCAGATGCGGATTTTCTATACAATTTTGTTCTGTTTGCCACATTTTGCACATCTCCCTATCTCATTTGAAGTGAAAGATTCCTCTCCTTTTTTCTCTTCCTCTGCAGATGAGATCTTCTCTGTAACCTCTTGTGATTGAGAGACAATCACCCACAATCTGGTGGAGTGGAGGAAGAACAATTGGCTCACCTGTGATCGTGTGTGAGGATCATGTACTACTCTTACCACAAGACATAGTTTATTAAGTTAAAATTTCATAGAAATGTTTGCTTGATTTTCAGTTCACTCACAAAACAAGATACCTATTATCCAAGGTTTTACTGTAATTTATTGTAAATTATAAATGTATAAAACAGAATATTATGCCTTTAATATCTTAGTGCTAATTAGGATTATAGCTGGGGACTGAATACAGCACTTAGGGGCTTGAGAACAATCCTAGCCATGGCAGTGATTTGGGGCATTGGAAATACTTCTGGCTTTTTCATGAAAGCATCTTAAAGTGAAAGTAAGTGGTCAAGAGATCAGTAAGCAGAATGATTATTTTTTTGCTAAAAATCTGGAGCACATAGTAGTTGTACAGATTAGAACTAGTAATTCAAGGACATAAGAGTCTAAGAGAAGACTGGATACAACAGTAAAGAATTTAGACATCATAATTAGTATAAATTGGGTCATAACTAGTTGTCTGTGGGATTTGACAACAGCAAATATTGCCTGATTTTATCTCCCTCAAAGGCATTTGGGTTTGTAAATACTGCTTTCAATAGTGTGACACTATTTAAAACATTTCATTAGAAGAATAATGTGGAACATAGTAGTTTCAGAGGAAGAGTTTAGTAATACAGTTCAAGAGGAACTAGGTTAGCAGATAAACTGGAGTGAAGGAACACTTTGCTGGGAGATTACAGTTTGAAGGTAAAAGGGTAAAGCTTGCCTGAACCATTGTGGTAATGGTGACAGAGAGGAAAGGGAAGTCTTGTGCTAATTCAGTGTTTATTTACAAAGTACTGATGGAGCATATATTAAGGTGTTCAAATGAAGGCACAGGCTTTGCCTCATGAAGCTCATAAAGTAAGAAGCTGGTTGCAATCAAATTATAATGAAAGTGAGCACAATATTGAAAAAGTGTAAGTGTTTGAGGAGGTAGAATATATTTATAATCAGAGATTTGATTTAGATTAGTGAGAGACAGAAGTACTGGAACCTTGATCTCAAGATTAAGGAAATTGAATCCTATATTTGAAAGATGAGTTGGAATTAATCAGATGCAGAGTGAAAGAAAGAGAAACTAGGAAAAAGATTAAGCAAAAGAAAAATACTGCCCACTGGGGAACAGGCCATGGTAATTAGGAGACATTGAAAGAAAATCTAAGTGGGCCAGGGCAGAGGAAGGGAAAAGGGCACAAGGTGCTGCTAGAGAAATGTAAATGGGCCAGACCATGCAAGCCATTATTAAGGGGGATGATTTTTACTGTGAGCAAAACAGAAAGATCACTTGAAGTTTTTTTGCAGTTGAGTAATAGGATTTGGTTTGCATTTTAAAAGCATATACTGAGAAGACAAGATGGCAGATCAGTGATGAACAGAATACAAGGCCTCCCAGGAGAAACAATTCATATGCCAGAATATAAAACACCCTGGAGAGACCCAGGCAGAGGGAGATGGATCCTATTGATACAGGAAGAAATTAAAATGTAAAAAAGCTCATCAAATACTTCAGGACTATAACTGAAATAGCTAAAAACTACTGGACATGACATTTTCAGGATGACCTGCTAAGTTTGCAGCAGTTTGAATCCACTCTGGCAGGCAGAGCTGCCCAAACTTGTTCCCACTGCCACTCACAGGAAGCGCTGCAGCACTGAAGTCAGGGGCTGGTGAGCCCAATGGAGAGAGGAGAGCTGAGCTGATGGAGGGACGTTCATTGATCCATGGTCAGTGCTGGGAGTGAGACCCTTCCCATGGGAAAGGCTTGACCAGGTGGGCGACATGTTGGAATCGGGCAGCAGGAGCCTGAACTGGAAGTGACAGTGACTTCGGTTGGTTGCTCCCTCCCCAGAGAAGATTCAAGGAATTTGCTTGGACTGGGCCGTGCCCCTGGCCAGGACCCAATGAGCCATCCCAAATTAATTCCCTGCCCCCAGCATGTACTAACCAGGTGAAGGCACCTGACGTTTGGCTGGCCCAGTGGGGAGGGGAAGGCATACGCAGCCTGCTTACACCTCAGTGACAAGAGCAGGCAGGAGAGGGCAGAGGTCCCTTGCCAGTGTGCTTCAGAGGAAATGTGGCCAACAGGGAAGGGGGCTGGGACCTCCACTGTAACCTGTGTGGAGGAAGCTAGGGCCATGACAGGAGAGAGAGGCAAGAGGAAGCCCCCAGCCCAGAACCCTAAGAGCCCTGATCCAGGAGAGGGAAAAACGGGGGAGACAGAGGGTGGCAAACACACAACATCAGACATGGCTGCAATGGACATTAAGAGATATCTTCGGGACTTTGTAGTCAAGCTCAAAACTGAAATATTAAATCAGGTAAAGCAGGATATGAGTAGAGTAATAAAAGAAATGCTCTCAGGAAGCATCTCTCAGGATGATACAGACAGAAGAAGGGAGGAACACAAAAAAAGGAGAAAAACATTCCATAAAGAATATAAAGAAAATATAGAATACATGAAGCAGATTCAAAGAGACTACCAGGAAATTAAAAACTCCATTGAAAGCTGGAAAAACTCCTTAAAAGAAACTAGACTATCAAAACTTGAAGACAAGTTTGCAATGTGTGATCATGAAAGGAAAGATCTCTTAAAAGTAACAAGGAAACAGGCAGTAACAATACAAAGGCTAGAAGATGACAAGAGAATCTACAATTTAAGAATAAGAAACATGAATGAAGAAGCAGGAATACATACAGGCAAATTACAAAGGCTATTCATGGAAATAATTAAGGAAAACTTCCCAAGCATGGGAAAAGAAAATGACATTCGGTTGTGTGAGACATACAGAACTCCAGCCACCTTTAACCAAAACAGAGCTACACCCAGACATATAATAATCAAGATACCAGAAATTCAATATAAAAACAGAATATTAAAAGCCATCAGAGAAAAGAAACAGATTACCTATAAAGGTAAGCCCATCAGGATCACAGCTGACTTCTCGACACAGACCATCAGATCAAGAAGAGCTTGGAGCAAAGTATTCAAAGCTCTGAAAGAAAATAACCTCCAGCCCAGATTGATGTATCCTGCAAAACTGTCACTAGAAATTAATGGAGAAACAAGATGCTTCCATGACAAAGAGAACTGGGCGAGTTTGTGACCACCAACAACCCTATACAGAATACCGAAGGACATTCTAGAGAGAGAAAAAAAAAATATCAGGATTTTAGGAACAGTGGCAGAAAGGCCTCAATGAGTGGGGCAGGCAGTAGAATGAAGGAGAAAACTAAACAAAGGCAGAAAAACAGTGTAGTAGAAATAAGGCAGAGAAGGATAACTAGAAACTCTAACATAGATGGCCATGATACACTATATTGTTAATAGTACACCAGGATTTAAAACCCACATTACTCACACTACTCTGCTTAGGTGTATTATATTCTGTTCCAGTCATTCTACCTGTACTAGATTTGAGGGTACAGACGGTAATCTGAAAAATAACAGGATATAGTACAGTAATCATCCTTAATTTCCTATTAACTTAATCTGAAGCCCTGTATAACTTACACTGATTACCATGACTGATTGTAATTGAATCTGGTTTGTTGGATCACTGTTTTGTATTGATGGATTTTATTCAAAGCTGTTATGATTGATAGTATCAAGTCTGAGAGTATAGGCAACTGCACTGAAGATGACAAGATTTGGTAGAATATCCACTCTGGTTTGATTATTACCTGCCTTTGAAGTTTTATACTGTCTACAATGTTTTATTTTACTAATATTGTTATTTACTGCTATACTCAATTTTACTGCTATATTCAGTTATGCCTGTTGATATAGACATTCTACTGAATAAGAAACAACACAGTAATCATTGTAGAGCACATTGTACTGTGGTTTTATACTTTTTGGTTTCATGTTTTTATAGGAATTTATTTTGTTTTGTCTTGCTAAGTTTTATTTTTCCCTCTAATACAGAAAGGATAGAAATGCACATAGAGACTCATGCATGTGTAGCTGTTTATACTCTCACTGTTTGACCGTCTACTTTGTATGCTTTAATTTTGTAACTTGAACAACTATTTCTAACAGGATAATATGTAATTTATTAACTAGTGATTTCTTATTATTTATCTTTTCTGTTTTTTGGAATTCTTTATTATCTCTACACTTTACATGCTTTTGTTTCTCTTTAAATAAAAAAATGAAAAAAATACACCAAAATCCATTAATAAAATGGAAAAAGTTGTAAATAATCTATATCCTCCACAAGTAACTTTCCCCCCAGATGATTTTTTTGAGTAAGTGCTAGGAAATCTTACTAAAAATACCATTTCTAAAGATGGGGAGACAGGAGAAGGGCAGGAAGGGAAGTAAAAAGAATTTGGATGTGTTATGAACATGTGCCAGCTCCCCATGATGGATGTAATTATTATATACTACAAATGTGTACTAATAAAAATAACTAAATTTAAAAAAATAAAAAATAAAAGCATATACTGGCATAACAGTGGGAACTAAATCACAGAAGTTACAGAGGAAGGTTTATCTCTTCCTCTTGTCCCTGGTTCTCATTCTCTTTCTCTCTTGTTCTCTCTCTCTCTCTCTCTCTCTCTCTCTCTCTCTCTCTTTCCCTCTCTCATTGCTGGATTATGGTGAAATGATAATAAATAAACCTGATAATAAATAAACCCTGCAGCCCCAGGCCTTCTTTGAGAAGACCAAAGCCTCTACTGATGTAGGATTGCAATTGCACCAGGAAGCACTAAGAAGAGCTATCTTGCTGAGCCCCTAAATCCTTGAGCTACAGAAACCATGCAAAATAGCAAAGATTACTGTCATTTTAGGTCACTAAATTTAGGTTTATTTTTAAAGTAGGAGCAATAAATAACTAACATATAGAGATTTCAAGAAGAAAATAATTGTTCTGAATACTTTCCTGTCAGGGCAAATCACAAAGCTATGCTTTGTCAATTAAGCCATAATGTTTGTGGAAGCATTTTATTTGCATTCCAAATTAGCCTATACTATACTTTTCAGAAAGAGAGTAAGCTCTCAGGATATCACCTGGCAATTTGCAGAAGTTTTTAAAAGAACATGATGACACACTCATAGTATCCAACAGTTAACATTTCAGATATGAATATATAGCCCTTCTTCTTTGGTGGAAGCCAATTGTCACAGAAGTGGATCTTTAGAGACTGTCAAATCTTAAATAGTATAAGCCTTTTCTGATGATGGATATGGCAGAAAAGCTTTGAAAACCCTGCAAGCCACTCTGAATGAAGAGAGTGTTTCACAGGGTAGAAAGAATGAATCTCACATTTTGCAGGATCTTTTCCTTAATAACACCCAACAACACCTTTCCACTCCTATTTTCTATACAGCCCACTCAATTAGGCACAATAATGGAGGCCCGTGAGGGCAGAGATAACTCATTCCCATGATTCTAACACTTCATTTTATCCATTAGCTTCAATCCCATGCTTTTCATAAGGGTGCTTCTAATAGAAAAAAGTCTTTTTCCTTCTTTTTTTTCCTCATGCTCACTTTAGGAAGTCTTCTTTGGGTAAGGCAAATTGCTTCAGCTCATAGCTATATGGAAGCAAATGGGAAAAGGTGTAATAATCACGGAAGTTTTACAGGTAAAATCAGTCTCTGGAGAATTAAGATTTGGTGACTTCAGGTATACTGAGTTACATATGCTTTAAAATATCATTGGCTGAGAAAATATGACAAGTTTTTATTTGTCAAAATGTGGAAGAAAATTTAGTTTAGATTATTTTAGTTGTAAGACAAGACATTCAGCTTCCAGTTTTGGTTCCCACATAAAAAAAGTAACAGGAAATAGTCACCTAGTCCTCAAAACAAGGAAAAAATCAGAAGGAACTGAAAGTCAATGAATTTCTTGGACTCAACAGTGCCTTGAGGTCATGAGAAATCACCATCCTGGCCAGGAGCATGGGCTCTAGGATGGGGTCCTGCCGCAGAGGCTGCTGGCGCACACCCCAGTGGGGTTCAGGCGGAAGGCTGGAGTCTTAAGTGAAGCCCAGTCTGGGACTGAGAACTCTGAGGGGAGCAAGGTTTAAGAGGGACCCTAAATTACCAGTTTACATTCAGGAACCCATCAGATTCTCATGGAGAAGATCTGATGAAAATCCCATCATGCTTCTGGCAGAAGGAGAAAAAAAAAAACACCATCTTGCAATATGCTCAGAGCTTTCTCCATACTAAAGAGCTACTCTAAAAGGAAGAAAACTTAAAAAAAAATATCCCTATCCTATCTAGGGGAAGGGCAGTCACCCATCTTCAGCCTCCTCTAGGCTTCTGACTTACCAAGGGGGAGAAGAGGGTCTAAAAACCATTAGGAAGGTCACAGTGCAGACACATAGGTCACTGGAAACTGAGACTCCATCACAGCACCAAAAAATACTCTCCTCACTGCATTTCCCACGGCAGCAGGATGCCCACACACCACGGTGGGCTGCACTGAAGAAGCTGCAGGCAGCAGTGTCCTTCAGGAGAGTTCTCAGGAAAACAAAAGCAAGAGGAGACAAACAAGGAACCTAGACGGAATGGAGACCTCTGGCAGCGCCCCTTAAAGAGTGGGGCAGCCTATCCCTGTACCAGATGAGCACCAACGTAAGTAAACACAGGGAGCACGCAAACTCACAGGGAAAACCTGCACACTTAAGTGTCTATTCCCGGATATGCTCTTTGGTTTTCAACAGTAACTGTAAGACCCACTAATGGGATGTAGCAGGTGAAACTGCAGCACTGAAAAATCCACAGAGAACCAGACAGAATGAAACAGACTAAGCCTTGAGTGTATCACTTAACAACTTCATACAACCAAAGAGAAAATCTTTTGTTTTCTAAGCTAAGTTAGTTGGTTCATTTTAGATACAGAGAATGATCATAGTCATTATAGGGAATTTGTACTTGTACTTGATATATCTTGATTCCTCTTTTTTTCCTGATTCATCTCCTCCCTGCAATCCCTCTTCTTCTCTTCATTTACAAAACTTTCATTTCATGTTACACTTTTTGTAAATCTTTTTTTCCTTTTTCTTTCCTTCCTTTGCCCCTTCCCCAACTCTAGTCCCTCTTTTTTTTTTTTTTTAATTGTTTCTCCCTCCCAAGCCATGGCAGCCCCAGGGAAAGAACCATATCAGTGTTTCCTGAGATCTGCACCATGCTGGAACTTGGGGCGCTGGGAAAACAGGCAGCCAGCACACTGCTCTGGTAAATGCCTGTGGCCTCCCAAGCCACGGCCACCACAGGGCAAGAACCATATCAGCATTTCCTGAGATCTGCGCCATGTTGGAACTTGGGGCGCTGGGAAAACAGGCAGCCAGTTCACTGCTCTGGTGGGCAGCTGTGAGCATACCAGCCTGCCAATCAAACATCCATCTCATCCCCCCTCCCCCACTAGCAAGTGAGAGCCAGAGATCTGAGAATGTCTTGCGAGTTTGACTATATACAATATAGCAAGTAAGGGGGATTCTCTTCTGCCATCTCTTTGAAGGCAAATATTTTTATCTCTGTTTTGCTCTGTTCTGGTCAATGGTATTGCTCTATTCAATATTCTGTTTTTATAATTTTGGTATTTCCTTTGATATTGCTCTACCTGATTGAAGGAACAACTATTGGAAGAGAACCAGATATACTATCTTACCTATTGCTGTTATCCCAGTAACCTGCTGTGAGGTTCTGTGCCAATTTCACTGCACTGCCTCAATTGACAGTCTTGTTCTGCTATACTTTACTACCTTCAAAATAAAATAAATAAATAAAATAAAAAATAATATTAAAAAGAAAAAATTTAAAAAGTAAATAACAACAACAAAACAGATCAATAAGGTACTGAGCAACCTGAAACATGATTTAACTAAACAATAATGGACTTAAAAGGCAAAAGGAGGAAAAGAAAGTGCTCTAAAGGATATAACTGCTTGTATATTTAAGTGTGTAGGATTGATAACCACGTTGGTAAATTTTTGTTGGATCAGGGAACAGAACTGTTTGCAGCCTCACTGTTTGAATGTCCACTTTGTATGCTTTAATTTTATAACTTGAACAACTGTATCCAAGAAGACAATATATAATGCATCAACTAGTAATTTCTTACTGTTTATTTTTTTCGAAATTCTGTATTGCTTCTGTTTTGCTTTTTTCCTCCTTTCTTTAAATAAAATAATTAAAAATGTAAAAAAAAATTGCTTCTCATTTCACAATATTTTACATTTTGGCTCTTATTTACTCTTTCAGTTTCTCACGCCAGGGAGACTGCAATATTTACACATATGAGTCCAACTTGTTTCACTTAGGAGTATGTGCTCAGGTTGCATACATTTATCCGTAAATGTCTCAAATTTATCCTTCTGTATGGCATAATAGTACCCTATTTTAAAAATCACATCTTTTTTATTCATTCCTCAGTTAATGGCATTTAAGTTGTTTCCAAAATTTAACTATTACAAACTGTGCTGCTATAAATATAGGTGCACATATATCAGTGTGCTATGATGTTTTTCAATTCTTCCTGGGAGATACCCAGAAACCAAGGAAAAGTTGGGTCAAATGAAACCTCTAATCCTAGTCTTTTGAGGAATCTTTATATTGACTTCCACACTCCCATCAATAATAGAGAAATGTCCCTTTTCCCCCACAACCCCTCCAACATTTGTTATTGGTTGAATTCTTGATGATAGTCATTTTTTCTAGAGTAAGATGGAATCTCAGCATTATTTTAATTTGCATCTCTCTACCAACTACTATTAAACTTTTTTTTTCAAAAAAATGATTTTCCTTTTATATTTCTTCATCTGAGAAGTATGTATTCATCTTAGATTGCTATTTTTGGACTGGATCTTTAAATTTGGGAGGGTTGATTTTGTTCAATTCTTTGTATGTTATAGATATAAATCCTTTGTCTGAGGAACAACTGACTGAAGTTTTTTTCTTACTCTGTGGATTGTCTTTTTACTTTATTGATGATTTATTTTGCTGTGCAAAAGTATTTTAATAAGATGAGATCCCACAAGGAATCCCGCCTGGAAACCAGCGCCATGCTCGGGCTGCTGATGGAGTGGGGACAGCCATATCCAAGGCTCTCCCCATGAGTCAGCACCATTAGTGGGTTGCAGGGGGAAAGAACCAGACCTCACCAGGAGGTGATCCCCACCTGGAAACCATATCATTTTCTTTGTTTTCTTGGGTTGGGTTTTATTCTCCTTTGTTTTGTTTGATTATGTTAAATCTGATGGCATGAACAGCTATTTGAGAGATAGCAAGAAATAGTATGTTAGCCATTTTGGAATTTCTATTAGTTTATTTTAAAGTCCTTTATTGCATTTATTGTTTTGTTTTTATTGTTTCTACTCTATTCTGTTTTGTTCAATTTTTACTATGTCTGAAGATATCTGCAGCTATACAAAAGGCATCATGGTAACTATTGCTGATTTCATAAGGTTTTGAAGTCCTGTATCATTTATACTAGCTTACTTTGATTGGTTTCATTCTATTTTCTTTGGTTTTTATCCTCTCTAAAATTATATATATATATATATATATATATATATATATATATGATGAGATCCCAGTTATTGATTTTCCATGTGATTGGGGTTTTGTTCATGAAACTTTTTCTTACACTTATGTCAAGAGTTCTGCCTATTCTTTTTTCCAGTAGGTTTAGTGTTTCTGTTTTTAACATTTAGATCTTTGATCTATTTTTATTTTAATTTAGTGCATGGTGATAGATATAGCTTTAAGTCTTTGGCACATGGAATGCCAGTTTTTCCAGCACCATTTATTAAAGAAGTTATCTTCTTTTCCAATGAATGTGGTTGGCTCTTTTGTCAAAGGTGAAATGGCTGAGTTGTTTCTCCATCTTCTAGTCAAAACTACTGAGATTAAAAGCAGCACAGTACTGGCAGACCTGATGATCAATGGAACAAAAAGAAAATCTTGAGAGGATATGAGAAGTAGGAAGGCTGAAAGGAAAGGAAAAACCATAATTAGAAGATATAAAGAAAGAATTTTGACCACATAGATACACATATGACACAGATTTGGGGATTTAGGGATTACCAGATAAAGACATAAAAATTATAGTGATTAGTGTTAAGGGCTTTACTAGGAACAGTGGACATGCAAGGGTAGCTGGATAGTAGAGAGCTGCTAACTCTCAGAAAGAATCAAAAGGAGGTGCTAGAAATGAAAGCTAAGAAAAATGAAGTATGATGAAGAATGTCATTAACGGGCTCATCCATAGATTAAACACAACAGGGAAAGAAGCAGTGAGTGAAAAACACTTCAACAGAAATGTCATCAATGGAAATGCAAAGATTAAAAAAGGAGGAAACAAAAGAAAATCAAAGAACTCTGAGGTAATTTAAAAGATACAAAACAAACTTAATTAGAACATAAGAAAGAAAAGAGAGAAAGAAGCACGAGAAATATTTCAGGTATTAATGGTTGAGAATTTCTAAAACTTAATGACAAACACTAAACTACAGATATAAGGAACTCAGACAATGCTGGAAAAAATGAAAAAAAATTTACCTATGTATATTCTGGTCAAAACTGAAGAAAGACAAAGAAAAAATCTGGATAGAACTTGGGAGTTAGGGCAGCATGTGGAGACATGGAACAATGTATGTATGGAGAAACTAATTTACAAATTACACTTGATTTCCAATCAGAATATATGCAAAAAAATGGCATGATATGAACTATTTAAAGAGTTTAAAAACGTCTCAAATTTACAATTCTATATCCATTAAGCTTTACTCTCAAAAGTGAAAGAGAAATAAATCTTTCCTCAAACAAATAGTGCTTGAAAGAAACGTTAAAAATACTGTAACTCCACAGAGAAAAGGAAAATAATATAGGCCAGAAACTTAGATTTACATAAAGGAAGAAAGAACTGCAAAGAAGGTAAAATTCTTTTAGTTTTAAAAATAAATATCTATTATTAATTGGTCTAAGAGATAACTGTTCAAACTCATACTAGTAAAATTGTTTTGGCCATGATAGTATATGAATAAATTAAGTGAAAAACAGAGACATCGTAAAAGGTAGAAATGAAAAATTAGAAGT
Organism: Hydrochoerus hydrochaeris; assembly: GCA_004027455.1. NCBI lineage: Eukaryota > Metazoa > Chordata > Mammalia > Rodentia > Hydrochaeridae > Hydrochoerus > Hydrochoerus hydrochaeris. Next base: position 60,298 of record PVLA01008447.1, on the reverse strand, counting down.
ACTCTGTTGGGTTTGTACTGTGAACTTGTATACTTCTAGTTGAAATTTAATTTAGATTAGTTTTAAACATACCACAAACTGTAGGGCAATCACTACTTTTTTTTAGAGAGATGTAATTTATGTGATAAAGAAAGGAGGTAAAATGGAATCATAAAAATAAACTAGAGAAGACAGGAAAAGATGGAAAAAATTTTAAAAGGAAAGAACAAGTTAAAAACAATAAAAAGTACAGACAATAATCTAACTGTATCAAGTATCATTTAAAATGTGAGTAGTCTCAATACAGTGATGATGCTGGGTGCAGGGATGCACAGTTGTTATCCCAGTACATTGAGAGTCTGAGGCAAGAGGATCACAAGTCCAACCCCAGCTTTAACAATTCAGTGACCTTATTTCAAAATTTTAAAAGGCCTATATATGTAGTTCAGTGTGAAGACCCTAGGCCCAATCTCTACAACCACAAAACAGAAGAAAACAAAACCAAACCACCAATTACAAGACAGTGGCTTAGATGATTCTAAAACATGACCCACACTATGACACCAACAAGAATCCCACTTTAAATACAATGACATAGGCTAAAAGTAAAATGAAATCTAAAAAATTATGTTAGCATTGATCAAATGAAGGCTGGAAATAGCTATGTTAATTTCTAATTAAGTAGACATCAGAATATAAAGATTATCAGGAAGAAAAGCATTCCACGATGAGGAGTTTAATTTTCTGAAAAGGCAAAATATTCCTAAAAGTGTATGTACCTAAAGCTAGACTCCAAATACACAAGACAAGTCTGACACAATTGCAAAGAAAAATAAATTCACATTTTTGGATGGAGATATTAACAAGCCTTTTTCAGGACTTAATAGATCCAACAGATGGGACACCAGTAAGAAAACAATTGATCAATAAATTGAGCTGATCAACACTTACAACATCTACATCAAGTCACAGCAGAATATACATTCTTCTCTAGCTACCATGGAACATAGCCCAAGATTGACAATATTCTGCATCATAAAAATACCTTAACAAAGTTAAAATACTAGAAATCACACAATTTGTGTTCACAGACCCTAGTGGAATTAAGCTAGTAATAGAAAGGGAACTGGAAAGTTTCAAGATATTTAGAGATATTTAGAGATTGAATAATATATTTATTATGGGCCAATGATAAATATTGCAAAAGAAATGTTTAAAAATTACCCAAGCCATGAAAATAAATATCAGAATTTGTTAAATGTAACAAAAGTAGCATGTGGAAGAAAAGTTATGGCATTCAATACATGTATTAGAAAAATAAATTTCTAAAAATTGATAATCTAAATCTCCCTTTTTGCTCTTCCACATTTCCATCATAATGTGTTTCCTTGCCATGGTCCCAAAGGCATGAATTCAGTTGATCTTGAACTGTAAGTTCTAAAAGTGTGAGCCAAAATAAATCTTTCCTTTTTAAAAGTTAAAGATTTTTGATAGTTTGTTATAGTGATGGAAATATGACCAATGCTTCTCACTGCTCTCAGCTTTACCTGCAATTTTTATTATTTTCAGATAGAGATTACTGAGGAAATCTTGCCAAGGAGTAAGATTTGACTCACATGAATCTAATTTGATAATTCCATCCTGTGTGGACTCAAACATTCCACCTCTAGGTATTGCAAATACCAAACTGAAGTCATGTGTGTGTTCAGCTGAGACTTGGGACTGCTATACTCAGAGTCACACTACACTTACTGTCCCCAGTTGCAGGGAACACCAAGTGACAATGGAGCAGAACGGCCAAATGATGGTATATTTGTGAGTATACACACACGTGCGCACACAAACACACACACTCACACACACACACTATGCTAATAGCTCTAACTACATGTTTTAGCATAAATGATATTGCAAACATAACATTGACCAAACTAAGCTAGCCCCATAATGTACTAGATATTTTTTGTTTCTACAAACATCTATTATTTCTATTATCACCTACTTCTTAATAGTTCTAACCCTTTGTATTTGGTTTTAACAAAATATTCTTGCAGAGTTTTGGTAGAAAAAATATCAATAGTGTCATATACCAGTGAATGTTTTCTTAATAAAAAAATGAAGTAAAAAAAATTAGCAAGACAATACAATATTGTCTCCTCTAGTGTAAAAAACCTGAAAGAGTAAACAAGATCCACAATGTACAAAACATATTGTGAAAATGAAAGAGAAAGAAAGTGCTCAAAAGGAAAGAACAACTGGGATAGGGGAAAGGAGGAAAGAAAGAAGGAAAAAGATTACATTTATATACACACATATGTATGTATATATATGTATGTACACAAGATAGGTAACTGTACTCCTATCTCTGTTAGTTCATTAAAAGAACAGCTTGTGCTTTCATTGTTTGATTGTTTGATCATTTTTATACCTAAATCTCATAATCTGAACAACTACTTTGAAGATAACAATATTCAATATATTAAATAGTATTATTTTCCTATTATTTTGTTTTGAAATTCTGTATCATTGTTTTTATTCTTTGACGTTGTTGCTTTGTTTAAAAAAAAACTACTAGCATTCCTTTATGGTTACCTGATGACGATGACCAGAATTGCAAGCACAGTGGACAGTAGACCCTTTGCAAGTACACTATTTACTAGTCTGCCACACTTACAACCTATAGCTATGGGAGTCTATACCATTTAGGACAACCAAACATTGAAATAATATACATTGTGCCATAAGAATTATTCATCAAATACTACAAGCCAGCACTAGTTTACAGTCATTAATTTTAACTGATATTTTCAGAGGTGATGCTTGTGTACTGCTCAGATGAAGGAATAGCTTAGGAAAACACTTCATTCTATATTGCCAGTGAATCCTCCACTGCTTACATTTATATGTCTGAGGAACTGTAAAAAATTCTTGCTAAAATAATAACTTTAAATACATATTTCTTAGTTGTGAAATAATGACAAGGGTGATGGTGTTGCTAATCATTGTAATAATTAACAAAGATGCCTTAAATGTCTGTTTTCTAAAATATTGTGCTGAACCTTCTAATATAAGGGTTCTTAATTTAGAGCTCAGTGAAAGTCAGAGATCCAGAAATTTGAGTTGAAAATTTTGTATCTTTACTTTGAAAGTATGTAACTAAAGTTCACTCCCCAACCCCCGCTTTTTACAGCACTCAGTACTGAACACTGGGTCTCTACTTATGTTAGACAAATCACTTATCATTGAGGTACAACTAAGCTTAAAAATTCCTCTCAGAAGTTTAGCATTTCCTTCCATAGAATTCGCAAATTTTCTTTGTGAATATTAACCTTACTATACTTCTCTTGAAAAGTTTATGTTCATCACTACTTTGAAATTATGAGTTAGAGTTATCATCAGATATTTTGATTCAATGTGAAAAGAATCACCTGTATTACGATGTCATATGACATTTAATATTTTGATAGCTACATGTCAATGGGATAGGTTCTTTTTATACTCATGTATGTTATTTTTCAATTGCATCAAAGAGTTTTACACTATAAAAAAATTAGGGATCCCTGAAATATCTCATTTAATTCATATAAAATCACACTGCTATATAGAACTAAGGAAAATGAAAAATGCGGTTCAATGACTCGCCCAAGTCCATGTGACCAACAAATCCCAGGCTGGTATTAAAACCTCAATCCATTTTGCTTCAGAGCATGTCCCCTCAGTGCCTGGTCTATACAGCTTGTTGGGAATTTGAATCGTTGGACAGTGGCTTTCAGACTGCTGCCCATAGTGTCCTGGAGTTCTCTGTGGGCACATCACAGGAAGAGGGGGGATATCTACAGCCCAAACAGTCCCTTGTTGATACCTTGGAGTTTCATTCAATGTTTTGCTTTTTAAATTTTCATCTTCTAATACTAAAAATTAGTTTTTTGTAACTGACAATAAAATAACAGGATAATATATACTTACTAGTCCTCAAAACCTTTTAAAAACCAAATATTAGTCAGATGTTTTCATTTATAACTAGATCAGTCAAGCAGTGCCCCAAATAAATCACTTTACTGGGTCATTTCCTTCAAACTCTTGCCAGGCTTTTACAGACAGGATGTGATGTTCTCAGTCTCTGTTCATCAGAGTCACCTGTGGAGTAGAGAAGAGTCTCAGAACTGTCCAAGATTGCACCTATCCCAAACACATCAAATCTAAGCCTCTAAATTCATCCTATCATTCTTCACAAGACTTTAAATAGATTGTTGGATGCACTGAAAATATCTGGCAAATGGTAAGATGTTAGACTTGGCTGTTGTGTAAGTTTAATATATAGTCATGAAATCTCAATTCTATCTTATTTTTGTTTTTCAATTGTGATGCTTGGCTTGATTTGTGTGGCATTTCTATGAGTTCTGTAGAACAATTTTGACATTATAGATTAGGCAGACTTTTAACTGAGGATATGTTTTAGGTTTGGAAATGCTTCCATCTTCAATTAGGAAGGATTAAGAAGTATATCAAATTGCTTTTTAAGCATTGGCTTTTTCCTTTAAGGAATGTAGAGGAGTAGAGATGGGTCAGGAAAGGAAGAAAAGTTTTTTACAATGGACCAGAGATTGACTGGGTCAGATTAGAAATAGCAGCTGAAATTGTCTCTTTGCTTCTGATATTAAAAATTATCATAGAAGAAGACAAGATGGTCAATCAGTGAGCAACAGAATACAAAGCCTCCCAGGAGAAACAATTCATATGCCAGAATAAAGCACCCTGGAGAGACCCAGACAGAGGGAGATGGATCCTCTTGACACCGGAAGAAATTAAAACTTAAAAAAACTCATCAAATTCTTTGGGGCTACAACTGAAACAGCTAAAAACTAAAGGGATACAGCATTTTCACAATGACCTGCCAAGTCAGCACCAGCTTGAATCTGCCCTGGCAGGCAGAGCCAGCCTAACTCGTTCCGGCTGCCACTCACAGGAAGAATGGCAATGCTGAGGTCGGGGGTTGGTGAGCCCAGAGGAAAGCGGAGAGTGGAGAGCGGGGCCAGTGGAGGAACCTTCGTAGGTCTGCGGTCAATGCTGGCAGTGGGACCCCTGCCCCATGGGAAGGGTGCAGCCAGGTGGGCGACATATTGGAGTCAGGCAGGAGGAGCCTGAACTGGGAGTGACAGTGACTTCAGTTGGTTGCTCCCTCCCCAGAGCAGATTCGTGGGATTTGCTTGGACTAGGCCATGCCCCTGGCCAGGACCCAATGAGCTGTCCCTCGATTCCCTGCACTTAGCATGCACTGACCGGGTGATCACCCCTGAAGTTTGGCTGGCCTGGTGGGGAGGGGCAGGCATACGCAGACTGCTTACACCCCAGTGACAAGAGCAGGGTGGGAAAGGGTGGAGTTCCCTTGCCAGCGTGCTTCGGAGGAAACGTGGCCAACAGGGAAGGGACTGGGACCTGCACTGTAACATGTGTGGAGGAAGCCAGGGCCATGACAGGAGAGAGAGGCAGGAGGAGGCCCCCAGCCCAGAACCCTGAGAGCCCTGATCCAGGAGAAGGAAAAACAAGGGAACCTGAGGGCGGCAAACACACATCAGACATGGCTTCAGTGGACATTGAGAGATATCTTCGGGACCTTGTAGACGAGCTCAAAACTAAAATATTAAATCAGGTAAAGCTGGATATGAGTAGGGTAATAAAAGAAATGCTCTCAGGAAGCATCTCTCAGGATGATACAGATAGAAGAAGGGAGAAACACAAAAAAAGGAGAAAAACATTCAATAAAGAATATAAAGAAAATATAGAATACAGGAAGTGGATTTAAAGAGACTATCAGGAAATTAAAAACTCCATTGAAAGCTGGCAAAATGCCTTAAAAGAAACTAAGGATAGACTATCAAAACTTGAAGACAAGTTTGCAATGTGTGATCATGAAAGGAAAGATCTCTTAAAAATAACAAGGAAACAGGCAGTAACAATACAAAGGCTAGAAGATGACAAGAGAATCTACAATTTAAGAATAAGAAACATGAACAAAGAAGCAGGAATACACACAGGTGGATTACAAAGGCTATTCACAGAAATAATTAAAGAAAATGACATTCAGTTATGTGAGGCATATCAAACTCCAGCCACCTACAACCAAAACAGATCTACACCCAGACATATAATAATCAAGATACAAGAAATTCAGTATAAAAACAGAATATTAAAAGCTGTCAGAGAAAAGAAACAGATTACCTATAAAGGTAAGCCCATCAGAATCACAGCTGAATTCTCAACATAGACCATCAGATCAAGAAGAGCTTGAAGTAAAGTCTTCCAAGTCCTGAAGGAAGGCAACCTCCAGCCCAGATGGATGTACCCTGCAAAACTGTCACTAGAAATTAATGGAGAGAGGTGGCCTACTCGCCACCCTGGGGAGCAGCTGGTGGCCTGGCAAGCCACTGGCACTCCAGGGAGAGAACTATCAGCGACTCCTAAGCTCTGCATCATGTTGGAACTTTGGGTGCTGGGAGATAAAGCAGCCTGCTGGCTGGCCTGCAGACATTGATCCACCCCCTCACCCCTGTTAGGCACCGGCGGTCTGAGTATCTTTTTGGAGGATGAATGTATACAGTGTGGCAAGTAAGAGGGATTTCCTTCTACCATCTCTTTGAAGGCAAATATTTTTTATCACTGTTTTGCTCAGTTTTGATTAATGGTACTTCTTTATTCAATATTCTGTTTTTAAAAGTTCGATATTTACTTCCATTTTCCTCTATTTGATTGAAAGAACAGCTAATGTGAACAAAATGGGCTGTACTATTGAGCCCATTGCTTGTGTCCTGGTGACCTGCTCTGAGGTTCTGTGGTAGTTTTATTGCAGTGTGGTCGCATGGGTTTGTTCTGTTTTATTCTGCTGTATTTTGCTACCTTCAAAAAAAAGAAAAAGTAGATAAAAAAAGTAACAAAATACCTCCAAAAATCTCCCAACTCCACCAAAGCTGATCCATGGATCATGGATGAGGAGAAACTCAAGAACAAGGCAACAGAATTATATAAGGTGATTAAAAGTATATAACAACAACAAAACAAGTCAGTAAGGTACTGAGCAACCTGAAACAGGATATAACTAAGCAGATAATGGACTTAAAAAGTAAAAAGAAGAAAAGAAAGTGCTCTAGAGGATATGGCTACATGTATGTTTGAGTGTGTAGGATTGATAACCATGTTGCTAAGTTGTTACTGGATCACTGAACTTCTTTGCAGTCTCACTGTTTGAATATACACTTTGTATGCTTTAATTTCATAACTTTAACAACTAGGTCTAAGAAGACAGTATGTAATTTATCAATTAGTGATTTCTTACTGCTTTTTTTTCTGAGATTCTGTATTGTTTCTACCCCTTTTACTGTTTTGCTTTTTTTTCTCATTAAATAAAATTTTAAAAAAATTAATGGAGAAACAAGATGCTTCCATGACAAAGAGGAACTGGGCGAGTTTGTGACCACCAATCCAACCCTGCAGAGAATGCTGAAGGACATTCTAGAGAGAGAGAAAAAAAATACCAGGATTTTAGGAACAGTGGCAGAAAGGCCTCAATGAGTGGGGCAGGCAGTAGAATGAAGGAGAAAACCAAACAAAGGCAAAAAAGTAGCATAGCAGAAATGAAGTAGAGAAGGATAAACTCTAACATAGATGGCCTTGATACACTATATTGTTAATAGTGCACCAGGATTTAAAACCCACATTACTCACACTACTCTCCTTAGATGTATTTATTCTGTTCCAGTCATTCTACCTGTACTAGATTTGAGGGCACAGATAGTAATCCTGAAAATAACAGGATATAGTATGGTAATCATCCTTAATTTCCTATTAACTTAATCTAAAGCTCTGTAAAACCTACACAGTTTTACCATGACTGATTGTAATCAAATCTGGTTTGTTGGATCACTGTTTTGTATTGATGGATTTTATTCAAAGCTGTTATGATTGATAGTATCAAGTCTGAGAGTATAGGCCACTGCACTGAAGATGACAAGATTTGGTAGAATATCCACTCTGGTTTGATTATTACCTGCCTTTGAAGTTTTATACTGTCTACAATGTTTTATTTTACTAATAGTGTTATTTACTGCTATACTCAATTATACTGTTATATTCAATTATGCCTGATGATATAGACATTCTATTGAAGATAATAAGAAACAACACAGTAATCTTTGTAGATCACCTTGTGCTGTGGTTTTATATGACTTTTTGGTTTCATGTTTTTATAGGAATTTGTTTTGTTTTTCCCTCTAATACAGAAAGGATGGAAATACACGTGGAGATTCATGCATGCGTAACTGTTCACACTCTCACTGTTTGACTATCTACTTTGTATGCTTTAATTTTGTGGCTTGAACAGCTATTTCTAGGAGGATAATATGTAATGTATTAACTGGTGATTTCTTATTGTTTATCTTTTTTTTGAATTCTGTACTATCTCTACCCTTTACATGCTTTTGTTTCTCTTTAAATAAAATCTTTTCAAAAAATTAAAAAAAAATAAAACATCATAATGACCAATAGGGATGTTGTTCAGTCCCATCAACTTTCCCAGAAAACATTAAAGCATTTCTGTGAATTGCTTATCCCTACACCCTGTGATACAAAGAAATAACCTGAGAAACAAGTGCTGCTTGATGAGGGAAAGAAAATGATAAAATCAGGATAAGAGAATCACAATGTGGAGCATATCTGTCCAAAAACCTTAGGAATAAAATAATAAGCATTTCTGGGAAGCTTTTCACTGATCCTGGATCTTTATAGCTGGAGCCAGCAGAAAAATCTTCTTGTAGGCTTTAAGTAGCTTAGGTACTTGCTCTAGATGAAGATCTTGTAATATGTCCTCTCCACTCCATTCTTATGAAATAACACCCAGAGAAAAGAAAGAGAGAATATAAAGGAAAAAATGAAAATAATGCTTTTGTAAACGCAGGAAAGAGGAATGGGAAAAAAGAGTAATCCTGTCATGTACAGGTACAAATTCCCTGTGATGAATGTGACCATTATGTATATCTAAAATGTAGCAGTGAAATTTAAACAAACAAATAAACATAAAATAACACACAGAGAATAGCAATGACCAGCATGTAGTACTGCAAATCTTATATGGCACTTTAAGCATAGATTAGTCTTTGTAAATTGTATGGATGACTATTAATATCAAACAAAAACAGCATAGGTCATAGATCTGATTACCCTAGCCTCTAGATCACCTTTGATTGATAGTTATCAATCTGAAGAATCATCAAATTCCCTCTCTGTTTTTGTTTCTCTCTTTCCCTTTCCCACATGAAAATATCAGGTGAAGAGCACCAGAGAGACACAATTGAAGCCAACATCTGAGTCAAGATGAGAGGCCGATAGGTGCCAGGAGCTTGAACGATGAGTCTAAGAGACAGGCAGGGCTGGGGGCAGAATTGCAGTAATGACACAGGGAAGAGAAAACCTGGGCTGTTCATAACATGAGGGAACAGTAACTCGGGTCTTGCTGTAACATAGCATCTCAACCTCTACTGAGATCTGTCTCACCAGCTCAACACTCCGTATTTTCCTTTTCACCTTTTTCCACTTCCCTTTTTCCCAGCATGTTCTCATCCCTGAGCTGCCAGGGGATGAGTACACAAAGCCTCCCCCTTGAAAATGAAACCTTTGAGTCAGTTGTGATAGCTACGGAGCTTAATCCATGCCCTGCGCACAGTGGGTTCTCAGTTAGTGTGTTCTGTGAACACATGTCTTACCAGTCGCTCAGCATTAGCTTTGGGTCTCCATGAGCAGTTATAAGGAGATGGTATCTGAACCAAACATAAAATCAGACATTAAATGGAGATATGTGTAGGGAATGGCCTGTGAAGGGTGATGTTAACATAAGCACTTTTATCCCAGATCTCTTACCCCAGAGGAGGAAACTCATGTGCATAACAGTTGAACCATGCAGACTCTACATATACTCTTTGCTGAAATTACATGAGAAAGTCTTCCTGAAGTGGTGGACCTGGGAAAGAAAGTCTGACGATAAGAACTATAGTGATAGTGATTCTGTTTGGAAGCAAGTTTTTAAGTTTGGCTGCTTTATGCATAGTTTTTTACTCAGAACCTTTCTTACCACCCTGTGATGTATGCACTCTGATTAGGTGGCCTGTAGAGATGAGGAAGCAAAGGGTCAGGCAGATAGAGGAGCTTTGTTCAGGCCACAAGCTCAGATAGGTGGACCTAGCTCTGGGGCCCTGACTCTCAACTACTATGCCAAACATAATGGAGGGTAAGCACTTACTTATAACTACTGCTGCAATGATAATTTTCAGATTTATTGAGTGCTTCCTATGTGCTAGCTACGATGCAAATGCTTTACATAGGTTATTTTATTGAATTCCCACAATACGTTCAACACCTTACAGAGAAAGACATCAAGAGGTAGGCAGAGTATCTCCCCAAATCTCACAGGGAATACGGAGCATGGGGTGAGCCAGCCATGCAGGAAGGGTCACATGTCTCCAAGACACCACAGGGGCAAGTCACATGCAGCCGGCGGCTGTAGACAAACCATGCAGTGGCAAAAAGAACAGTACTGGAAGCCCAGCTCTATTCTTCACCCCTTTAAAAGCAACATGAACTCTGTGAAACTACTAGAAATCAGCCCAGACTTTGAGAAGCAAGGATTTATGCTACAACTAAGAGGTGTCATGACTTTCCCTAACTTCTGTTTTTTACCCTTTGCTACAAAACAAACCCCCAGTTCCAAATCTGGGCTAACCAGCCTGAATCCTAAGAAGACATGGGGTAGAACCATAGTTATAAATATTGAAAAATTCATGAAATATGTTTTGGGATTATTTGCTACTGCATCAAGACTGGAAGAGTCATCTATGAACAATTTCACAGAGAATATTCTCAACATGAGAATTAGTCTGGACTTAATCAATTCTGCGTGTCTCTTTGACTTCTACAATCTATATTTGTGAATTCCTACTCCTGGTGTTGACAAAAATGGTCATATTTGTGCCCACTATCCATAAACTAGAGATTGAACAATTTCATATGGTAAAATGCTAAGGTTACAACTCCTGTTTTCAATTCCACATCTAGTTGGAGGATTTGTACATTTAACAGGCCTCTTACCAGTTCAAGCAGAACATTTGCTTGAGTGAACAGTAATCACACATTCTAATTTGCCTACAACACTGTGGAAAATGTTTTAGAAAAGCAAGTCAATGTCTGATTACAGAACAGTTTTCTTCTCGCTGTGGAATGACCTTTTCTGATTATCAAACATTTAGGATGAGAGTGACTAAGTAAGTAACTCAAGAGGAGAGGAATAAAAACAAAGATTTCATCTGAGGTCAGGCATATTTTATATGGTAAGAGGTGATTTTAGTTGCTCTGTTAATTTTTTGTTTTGTGAAAAAATAAAACGAAATTCTATAATCTAATAATAATAATGAGAAAAGTGATAGGTTTACACTGTGTATCATTATCTTCAAAGTAGTTACTCAGAATGCAAGACATAAAAAGATTCTTACAAAAAGAAACAAATGAATAAAATACAAATATTTCATTTCAACAAACTAAGAGTACCTAGTAGTATAAATGAGCATATGTATTGAAATATTTTAAAATCATGGGATTTATAATTTGAGGAAGGAGTTTACCTTTTCCCTGTTTCCAATTCATCTCTCTTCTATTTCGTTTTTTGTGCTTCTTATGTAAAAGAATCACTTACACACCCAAATGGATAACTATGAGACAGCTACTTTATTTGACTGTAGTAACAATTTCACTTTGTGTGTGTGTGTGTGTGTGTGTGTGTGTGTGTAATCAAAACATCATTGGACCTTAAATATGTTCAACAAAAATATGAAAACTCCTGGTCAGATTGAGAAATCCCCCAATTTTCAAAAAAAAATTTTTTTTAAATGGTCATTGTCACATGAATCTGGATTTTTAGATACATGGTTGAGGTGGTGACTATGGGATCAAGGCTTAGAAATAATCATCTTGAGTAAACAGGGAAAGTGCATGATCAGAAGGAAAGCACATCTTTATCTAGGGTTCCTGAAAGACAAACTCCCTAATCTAGCTGTTCTAAACTAGCAGACAGACATATTCACGAGATTATGATTTTGGCCGCATGGAGAAAGAAATGTAGCCAACTTCACAGGCAAACCATTAAATTAATGTTGTTTTATCTTAATTAAATTTATTACTATAGCCCTTCACTGAATGTAGCTGTCTCTGCAGTCTTCTCAGGAGTACCAGAAGAAGCAAAAACACCTGTCTAGCAATATTCTATGAAATTGATTTCCTAGGGAAATGCATTAAATTGTGCTCCAACATGAATATTTTACTTGGAATTATTCTTTGGACTTCAGGGTCAGTTTTTAAATTAGTTGGAGTAGTGGCAACATTTTTAAAAAAGCAACTTCTTGCATAAAGCCCTTAAATAAAATCTACTGATTCAATATTTAATATATTAATAATCAACTCATCTGCCCATGAAATTCAGCAATCAATCATCATTTGTCAGAGCCATGTGAAATCTCTCATTGCCAGCCAAAGATGTCTCATTAACATTTCCCTTGAGCTGAAAAATATAATTTTTTAATAGATTAATTGTAGATCTTGGTGGTTGTAATATTGTGGAATGATTGTTGATTCTATACCACTGATGGAGAAACTTTCAGAGACTGAGTGCCCAAACTGCAACCCATTCACCATTTCTTTATCACAGAGTGTCAACACTGTAATTAAACCTGAATACTGATGTTTTAGTTTAGAAAAAACAACCAGTACACTTGGCTCATGTGCCAACTGAACGGGCTCTGCATCCCTGCTGTACACACATGCGATAGGTTCACCACCACTGCCTAGAACCCAAAAAATTACACTTTCATCTTGAAACATAGTGTTCTAAGCAAACATATTTAGTTTGAAAAGGACCTAAATGACCACATTCTCCAAGTGAGTATGTATATTGTAGAGCTTCCTTATGAAGGATGGCTTTCCCTTTACTGTGAACATAATAATGGGCCATTCGTTTGCATTTATCAATGCACGACACACTTTATTATCTAAAGTGAACTTCATATTTCTAGAAAAGTTTTCCCCAGAGATGTTTCACGTGTGTCGTGTCATAAATTGAGACTGTCTATTAGGTGCTCAGCAGTGACCACCATCATCTAACCACACTCAACGAAATCAAAGTCAGGGGTGACACAGGACAAGGGTTGTGAACCTAAGTGAACACTCCAAAGATTGAGTAGATTAATTTTTGACTTCAAAAATTAATGTCATAGTTGTAGAATCCACACATTGTTTAGTTTCTTTGCTTGTTTTCTGTTTAATGTTCTGGGGTTTTTTTCTCATCAACACAGAGGTGTAGGCGTGAAGAGGGTGAAGGAGATCCGGAGTTTCCTGTGCAGTTGAGATAGTGAGTCACCATTTGACTCTGAGCTAAGGTTCACACTGGTGCAACTTTTTATGTGGTCAAGATTACTGCTCCACAAGAAAAATACTGTTTATTTACTTCTCTAGAGGGATATAATTTTAATTAATTCTCTTTAAGAGCTTTTGACCTCTTTGAATGTGTACTGTCCTTTGTATAATGATCTCTATTTTTGGTTTGGTACAGTCTTAAAAATCACCTTTAAAATAACTTCAGTAGCAAATAATGCAATAAAATATTAGGTAAGTGAAAATTAAAGTGAGACCACTCATTTTTAATGTTCATTTATATTACACTGTCCGTAAGGAAAGGGCTCTCTGTGACCTTCAACAAAGGGATAGCAAAATCCTAAGAATTCCCTCCAATCAAATAGAGGCTACGACATCACCCTGGCATTTCTGCACTCTCTTGAGACCTGAATTTTATCACCAGCAAACCAATAACAGAAACAACTGTGTCCCAAGGTATTTTTAAATGCAAACAGCTAGCACTGATTAGATAACATCCATCATGAATTTTAGTCAGTAATTCAAATTTTGTTGCTTTTCTCTAAGAATTTAGGAATCAGAACAAATTTCTTATCCCACAAATTTATGATATAGGCACTGCTTTTGGAGCTCATGTCTCAAAAATTAAAGTCATCATTTTAAAAGATTGCTTTCTCTAATATTATGCCTACTCATCTTCTTTTCAGCACAAAGGCAATATCTGCCTCAAATAATTTTCCATTTTATCTCTAGACCTTGCACAGTTACCTACTTCACATTTTGTTTCCTTAAATTGCTTTCCCCTTATCTTTTTCTAAATATTATGAAACAGAACATCAGCAAACTAACACAACAAAGCACTGAGAGGCTTAATTCTAAATATAGGTATTTATATCAATATTCCCAAAAACATTAACGGAAAAAGAACTGTCTGTCTCTTATTTCAACTAGATCAAAGCCGCAGCTGACTAGCCCAAATCTACAAATTGTATATGCCTATAGTTTTTGTAATTTTATCAAGTTATGTTAATTAAGAAATATATGAAGTATACAGAAAAATAAAATGGATGGTATGTTCTCATTTTCCAAAGCCAAAAATATTAACATTCTCCCAAATTGGTCAGTCTGATTTTATTTCTCCTTTCAGAGGAGTAGCCTCTGTGAATCTGTCATGTAAACGTCACACCCAAACTTCCATGTGACTTTGTGTCATTCAGGAGAGGAGGCTGGCAAATTGGAACCTGTTTGTCACATCCAGCCATGGCCTGCACGGCTCATGAATTAGAATACTCCTTATACTTTTAAAGGGGTAAAGCAAAGAAGAATATATGGAACAAAAATTATCCACGGCTGCCACAGCCTAAATATTTATAATTTGTCCTTTTGCAGGACAGTTTGCTAATCCTTGAAATTGAGTATTTTGCCTGTTCTTTGAGTTTATCTAAGTGGTATGCTAATAAAGAGGCCTTCTCCAAATTTTGGCTCTTTTCATTCAACACTGCTTTTGAGTATTTTCAATATTGATACCCATAGGTCTAATTCAAACTTTTACACTGTCCCAGAGTTAAAATACCACTGAAAAAATGCCACAACTGACTGCATCATAAACCTACCAATAGTCCTTTAGATTGTGCTCACTTTTGGGTCAGTTAAAATGAAGCTGTGACAGATGCCCGCATGCTCAATTCCTCGTGGTCATGCACCACATCACTCCCATTGGGCCTGAAAGGAGCCGCATAGGTTACATGAGTCGGTTACGTCAGATCTTTTATGATTGCTGAATTGTCATTCAGGACAGTGCCTTGTTGATTACATTCTTACCAGCAACATATGGTTGTTTTTGTGTCCTCACATCCTTGACAACACTTGGCTTAATCTTTCTCATTGGTATCCCCTTGGTATACTGTTTACAACTGCTTGGTTTGCTCCTGGGACATTTTTTGACTTACTGACTTTCAGCCCCAAAGCTACCCTCTTTGTCCTACTCTGTGATACTGGAGAAAGGCCACCTAAACATTTTTCCTATTATCTGAGGCCTAATCACTGGGGCAGGTGCAAGGCCACAGTGAAAAGAGCTTCCTTTCTCACCTGCCCATAGATTTGTCTGGCTCAGCACAGTGTCTAACAGAATTGATGTGCACAAGACCCAGTGGCATACATTCCTTGGTGATGTACATGGTATGACTGCTATCTATTCAGCTGGCTAGCTGCTCCTATGGACCAGCTCCTACTTTCTGTACTTCTCTTCTCTCTGGTAGATTTTGGAGAGGGGAGAGGCAGAATATCCTAAGTATTTAAGTTCCTTCTTGTTCATCCTCCATCAACCTTAAAAGTACTGGCTGCTTTTTCCACTTACTACTTATATACCTTAGGAGTCCTTTTAACCTTCCTTTCATGTTTATATTTGGTGGTAAAAGCTACTTCTTTATATTAAATTTTCCCTATTCAAATTGCATGTAAAATTAATGTCTCCTGAGTAAATCCTAGCTGGTAGAACTGGTGAGGTTGAACATAATTTTTAAGTATTGGCCATTCAGCTTTCTTTTCTGAATCACAGGAAAATGGGATTGGTGGATGGATAGATAGATATGCTACATTTCTGGGGGGGCGGTAATATTTTTTATGTGTTTTGGATACTTTATCAAATATATGCTATGCATATACCTTTTCCAAATCTGTAACATTTCACACTCAATGATGTATTCTGTCTTACAGAAGCTGATCGATGCTTCTGTTTCTGTTTTACATATTTTGTAGATTACCTAAGAAACTATTCACCAATTTGATGTCGTAAAGACCATTTCATTTCTTTCATGAATATTTTAGAATTTTGCTTTTTGATAATTATACCTGGAATTTTGTACAAATTAAATGTGAGTTGGAAATATTACATTATTTTATGTTTCCATTTTTATAGTGAATTGTGTCAGCACCATGTTTTGAATATCCAACCTTTCTCCACTACTTTATAGTATGAATTTACTCCTTGGCAAGTTTTTGTAAACTCAGATCTACTTCTGTGCTTAAAAATTCTGTTCAATTTGATCAATTCATCTACTCTAGTACCAGTATCAACTGATTCCAAGAAAATTTATTTTGGATTTATTAAGATGGCATTGACTTTATTGATAAATGTGTATAAAACAGAAACATTTATTATGTCAAATCTTTCCACTCACAACATGGTATATCTATCTCTCCATTTATTTGGGTCTATCCTCAGTAAAGCCTTAAGATTATCTCTTAAAAAGAGGAATAATTTTGGTTGCATTTTCCCTAGATATCATAAAATCTTTATTTTACTACATTTTCTTTTTAAAATAATATATTCTTACTTGGTTCAATGGTATATAGAAATGGTGTTAATTTTTGTGTAATGTCTTTCTTTATTCAGTCAAGTCACTGATTTCATTTCTAAGTTCTAATAGTTTATAGAGTATCTTGGGTTTTCTATGTAGTTTGTCACATCATCTGTGACATTTTGCTTTACATTCTATTTGATGTGAACTAGTGGAACATTCCTAAAGATTGTGACAGTGGAATTCAGGAAATGCTCATGCTTGCAACTATGCTAAAAGGAAGTTTCAGATATAAAGTTAAGCAGCATTGAGAGCCCTCATGTGGAAGAAAATTAAGAAAAAGTTCTACTTAACTTTTGTACTTTAAATGTGATTAGCTCAGACACTGAGTGATTTAATCACCCCTGTCAGCCTTTAGTTAAACTAAAAACTTTGGAAATTGTGTTTTAACAGAGTATCAAATTGCTGTGGAATTGCCTATGTATCTTTAATCAAAGATATAACATAAGTACTTTTGCTTTCTTTATCAACTTATAGCCAAAGTAAACTAAATAAAAATTTCAAAATATGACCAAAAAAGAATGGAAACAATCAATAAGCACATAAAAATTAGCTTCGTTAGTAATGAATATGGAAACTAAAATATATTAGCCATGGAAAATTATAAGATTTTGGTTTTGATGTTTGTTTTGGTTTTTTTTAGGAGTGAAAAGAATTAGAGGAATTTGGGGTATTCTTTAGGTTCAAGGAAAAAGTATTTTCACAAATTTCCTATGGTAGGTGAGGGTTGTGAAGAATTTAGTAACACTTTAATTTTTAATTTAAGTGTAATTTGATTCAGAATTGGATCAAATAATAAGTATCATTATGTTGAGGAGTCAAAACTATAGTAAAGATGAATTTGAATAGAAATTAATTATAACAGTATTTGTTATGAGAAAAACTACAAATCCATTAAAAAGATATTCATTAAATAAATTGTGATGAATTCATATGACAAAAGAACCTCTAATCATTTAAAATTGAGGCAGGAGGTAGCTGGGAAAAAGGCTGGAGGAAGAGAGGGTCTGCCAGCCTTAGATTTTGCTTTCTGGGTTAAAGCTGAGACATAAGGTAACCAAGGAAACGGTTGCAAAAGAAGGGAAGACAGGCCTTGAAGCTTGACTTCTGGGACTGAATCTTCCCTTACATGTGTTAAACGTTAGCCCAGGATCTGGATTCCCAGCTCTAAACTCAGTGGGTAAGGTAACCAGATAACTTAGCACATGCACAGCAATTTCCTGGACAGGTATGAGCTTCTGCAACCCCCGGCCACTCCCACCCTAATTTCCATGTCGATGGCTATGTAGACATCCTTCCCCTCCTGGATTCTGGACACGAGGACATTTGCTCCTATGGTCATTATAGACAGAAACTGCACAGCCCAAGGAGGGATGAGTCAAGCCCTCACTGGCAAGAGTCATAACTGAGACAAAACCCTCAATCCTGTGCCAAACTGTAAAGTTTTAAACCTTCAGTACCAAGCACTCTGGGGGCCATGAGCGCTTCTCACTTGTGCACTTTCGTCCTGGGGAGTGGATCTTCTCTTCTCTTCCCAGTCAATTGTTGGTCCTGTTGCTGCTCTTGGGTGTGCTGCTGTGTTCTGTGTTTAGGACATCAGGAACCTGGCAAGATTCCCAACCTGGTAGTAAAATGATGTGATAGAATACAGTTCTATAACCTTGAAATAGTTTTCTAAGATACTGCTGAAGTTTGAACATATATATATATATATATGAATTACATCAAATAATACGTAGATAATGTGAAGTGTAATAGGTTTTATTTATCATGTCAGGCTTATATGCAAATGATTTTTTAAATCTTCAGAAAGAGTGGCACACAAATGTTATTACTTTCACCATTTTGCAGGTCAAGAAACCAAGGCACAGGGCTATTCAGTAATTTGCCTAAAAGGAGACAGTAAGTTGCAAAGAACACACATGCACACACTGAGTTAGACAAGAAAATAACATAATAGTTAACTCTAAGCAGTGTGATTATGAGTAATTTTTGTTTTTATATCTTCGCTTGTTTTGTGTTCTCCAAATGTCCCAAACTGAGCATTTATTAACAAACCAAATAAATTACATAACTACAGCAATGAATAATAATGAATATTGTGAGAACTGAAGGAAATAATCAACTTAATTATAGGTAATTCAAAGGCATATTAATCTTTTCTGCAGGTATATTTCTGTACCAAATTCTCGACAGTTAGCCCAAGCCCCATATTGATTTATACTTTGCTGTACATATTTGTTCTGTGAAAATAAAAGCAAAAACAATAAACTATTCCAATGCAGTAGCTTTATTTCCATTGTCAGTTACATTCAATGTTGGGCAGAAATTTCCCACCCTTCACATCCAGAAAATATATGGTGACAGGCTACATCTCTGTCTGTGTATATTCATTAGCCTTAGCCAGAAAGCAATGGTACTGTAAGGAAAAATATTGCCACATTAAGCAGAGTGTCATCATTGAAGTGCAATCATTCTTTTTTATATTTCCTGTGAGGTTAGTGTAATAACTCACTCATAACAGTTATCTCCTAGGAAACATCTAGTTCATAGAGTACCACTGTTAAACAATATGAATTTGGTACAAATAGCATAAGATGAATGTTTCCAACCATGAAGTTCTATATTTATTACAAATCTATATAAGGCAGAGACCACTACAAGCTATTCATGCTTATTCTGGGATTTTTACTTCATATGTTACTGGTCACAAGTTATGGCTTATATCTGGGTAACACCCCAAAGTCTCAGGCACTAATAAGTGAGGCTTTCAGAAAGTGGGTGGATCATAGGTGTGTGACTAGATTAGTCCACTGGTGCATTTATGGCTGTGTGTGCTGCTGGGAGTTCAAGGCTTGTGGGTAAAGAAGAGTCACTGTGGGTGTGGGCTGGAAGGAGATACATCTATCTGTCTATCATCTGTCAATCAATCAATCAATCAATCTATCTTTATATCTATCTATCTTTCCTTTTCCCTTGACCACTGCTACCTCCTACCAGCCTTGCCACGAACTGTTTCTCATGCTGTCTGCCTTGGGACCGTGCTACTATTGACTGAAACCTGTACAAACTGTAAACCAAAACAAACCTCTCTTCTTTTAACTTACAGATGTCAGGTATTTCATCCCAGCAATGAGGAAGGAACTAAGATATCACAGTAGTAGCTATCTGCCATCATACCACAGGAAGCTAAAGAAAACCCATTAAAGCCAAGTTTTTATTTATGAGATGCAAGGTTTGTAAAAAAAAAGTAAATAACTAGCATTTTAGACAATCATAATTTCTGTATCAGTGGACAGTTAAATACTGGCAGTGAAGCATGTGTTTTACTGCTTTTTGTCCAACATGAGATTAGAGAGAAATTTTCTAAAGCCAATTAAAATGAAATATTCAGAAAATATGTATTCTTATTTGCACTGGAATCACACACACACACACACATCTTTTTACTCTAGTGACTTAGATACAAAACCATGTACATTTATTCTTAAATTTATTGACTTTTTCTCAATTATCATTTATGCATAATGTAGACTTACTTGTAGAATATAATTACCATTAAAGCCAAATATAAATTTGTATCAGTTGATGCAGAACAAGAACAGAGCAATGGGAACATTTACCAAAATTAGTACTTGACAGTATCTGATCAAGGAGACAATCTACAGAGGTTCAAATAATTCATACTGGGAACCAGTACTTATAAATTTCACTACATTTTGGGTTTCAATACTGATGAACCTGTCTCAAGAAAGGAATGACATGTCATTCAAGGAAAAACAAATATCTATATTGCTTTTTAGTCATCTGATTTGGAGTAGTCATTACATTTCCCAAAGTAGGGTTGAACTTCATTTTTGGTAGATAGTAGAATAAAGATTTTCTTTATGATAGCATGTTATTTGATTTCTCATATTATAATGTGCTATATATGTATGAAGTGTGCTCAAAAATGTTTATATCTTAAAACATTGATTACAATAAAAGACATATTGCCATTAATTTCTCTCCAAATACACCATCGTGCTTCAAATGCACTTGTCCCATCCTTCGTGGCATTTTTTTTTTTTTTTTTTTTGTACCGGGCATCGAACTCAAGACCTCACATTTGCCAAGCAGGCACTTTCTCCAGGCCCCTTCGCGGCATTTTCTGAAGCACTTCCAGAAGTTTCTTTTTTTGAGTGTCTTTATGAGGTGTGATAAAAAATATAGTAAATGCTGCTGCTCTCCTCCCTGCCTGGCGCCGTGCCGCGGAAAGGCAGGCTGAGAAGAGAATCCCAGTGTGTCTTTATCTACCTCACTCACCCGATCGGACACAGTGCAACTTCTGGCCCTTCTTCAATGTCAAAATGACCACCAAACGTTAAATGTTTTTAATCAGTTCAGGGCATGGAAGCAACCATGACAACACAGCTAAAGATAACTCATATCACAGTGTCACAAATCAATCTCAAAAATTTAGTGGCTTAAAGTAAAGTCTATTCTGTTATAGATTCTGTAGGTCAGGGAACCAAATGAGCTTGGCTGTATTCCCTGTTTCAAGGTCTCTCACATGCTGTAAGTGAGGTGTTAGCTGCCTGAAGTTATCTCAAGTTCCTCCTGGGGAAGAATCCACTTTTGAGCCAATGTACATGGTTAATAGCAGATTTTAATCTTTGTGGGTTGTTGCACTGCAGGTCATTGGTTAAATACTGTCCCTGGTTTCTTGCCACATGTCCCATCAAAGTAAGAAAACCAAGAAGTCATGAAAAAGAATCTCCTAGCATGACAGAGCATCCTGCAAAGGCAGTAAGCAGTCTCTGATCATCTAATCATGTAAGTGGCACCCCATCCCTTTTGATGTATTGAGCAACAAACACTATTTGAGAAACAAGGTACTAAGTCATCCCACACTCAAGAGGAGGGGGTGATGCATAAACTGCATCTTAAAAGGCTGCCTGCCATATAGGGTAAGAGATTGCTGATTAGAATCATATTCAGATTGAGAATTATTACCAATCAAATCTTCTTTAGCCTATTTCCATTACTAAAGCAGTCTTCATCACATGTGCACAGTGATTACATACATACTATGTGTGTGGAGAGAGACAGAGACAGAGAGAGACATATAGACAAACAACCAGAAAGAGACTTCGGGATTTGGAATTTCCAGGTAAGGGTGGAGAAAAGCATGACATTCCTTCAAAATACGCTTTTGAAGTGACACTTATGACAGAGATAGAGGCTGCTTGAAACTGAACCTCCTCCTTCTGCCCTAGCTGGGTGTAGTCATTAATAGATTCAGGAGTTACTCTGTAAGTGACCCCACGGTTGCTCCACGGTGGTTGTGTCTTGGATTCTCAGTGCTTGCATTTCCTGAGCATTACAAACAAGTCCATGCTGAAAGGAGGCATCACAGTGAGGGTACTGGCCAAAGCTTCTTCCAGGCTGTTTTATTCATGTGAGAGGAACAGGTTTCCGTCTATTCTTTACCTAGGCTATTGCATGTAGTTCAATCTCCTAACCTTTCTCTCATAATTATGTTTCCCAGTACCCCCCCAAAAAAGAGCTGCAGAGTTGTCTATTCATTGATTTGATTTGGTTTTAGAATTCAAGAACTCAGTGGGAAGGTTTGATTTTCAGATTTTGATATCTGCTTTGAATTCAAAAAATCAGCTTATGCTTCAAATGACTTCTCTGTTCTGGGATCTAGGTGTCCTTCCTGGAAGTAACGTCCACTCAATAAATGACAAAATGAGAAGAAATGGGGTCAGGGAGTTATACTATGGGGCACATAGGATTTGATTTAAAAAGTTACAGTTGTTGCTAGTCTCTCCAAGTGACTCTAACTCCCAACCCCTCTGGGAACCCCAATTTGTAGCATTTGTTTTGCTTCAGATAGTGAGTAGCCATCGGGGTTCAGGTAAGTAACGCAGATGCACAGGACTAGGTGAGTTATTGCTTTAGACGTCAGTTTTCTCATTTGTAAAGTGAAATTATTTCATGTAATTTATACATTTGTTGTTAAAAATGAATATGATAATGCATATAAAGCTCTTACTACAGCACTTGGAATATTGTTTACACATAGCAAAAGTGAGTTGTGACAATAATTATAGCCATGTAGTTGTATATAATAGACACTAAATTATTTGTTGCCTGTGATTCTATTCAAAGTACAAATTATATCCTGTCAGCATCTCCCAGTATTATTTTTTTGATCATGTTCTTAGACTATTCTAAAGATATATGTTATGGTATTATTAGAACTTATTTCAGTACTATATACGTTTAAGGGCCTTTTAAATTTTATTCTTGCAATCATTTAAGAACTGTCCTAGTCACTGGGGACAGAGGAGTGAGAAAGACATACAAGCTCCTGCACTCAGGCAGTGTGCATGCTAACTGGGGTGCTAGAAGGTAGAGAAAATGCATTTATAACAGGATGTCAGTTTGTGACCATTTTTATGGGAAAAATTTAACCTGAACAGGAGGACACACATGTAGTATTAGGTGTGTGTATATGTATGGCTACATTAAAGAGGGTGTGCAGGGCAGGTCTCAGGGTTGATAACAACTGAACAGAGATTGGAAAGAATTTAGGAAGTGAGTGATAGGAGATTCTGGAGAAGGCAGCAGCAAGTGTTCCAGAAAGGGGCGAAGCAGGACAAATATCCTGGAAGCACACATGAACCTGTGTGTGAAAGTTGGCTAGAGTCCCACTGGGCATGGACAGAATGGTCAGTGCAGAAGCCAGAGGGGGAGCCAGAGCCACATCATACATAGCCCCAAGGATGATGGGAAAGCACTCAGGTATTTCCTAAGAGCACAGGAAGACCATAAAGGGTTTTTATCAAGCCATATTGTCTGATTATACTTTAACTTATACTTAAGCATAAAATGCAATTTACCAACAGGTTTGTTTATCAAAAATAAATCACTGAATGCTCTCATCAGAACAAATTCCACATTCACTTGTATCTGGCTTACCCAGAAGAGAAGGGAATGTAGCTCTATTAGAAAATGAACATAACCCACAATGTCTTTATTAGGCCAAATATCAATGCAAGTAATTGTTGCCTGTGTGACACAACTTTTCAATACATTTAACATAATTTTATAAATATTATTCAATGAAACAAATTTGAAGCTTCAGAAATATCTCTGTGTTACCCCAAATCTGAGCATGATTGATGGGAGTAGGTCTTGAATGTGAACAATATCTGTCTTGCTAAAAATGAGAAACAGATTTTTTTGTGCTATACAGGCTTAACAATGGGACAATTAATAAGATTCTGGATAGTAAGAGAAGACATTTTAGAATCAGTAAAACTTGAGCAACAGGTGGAAGGAAAGGTAGTCATTGGTCAGAGAAGTTTCATGTGTAACAAGTTTCTTGAGTATTGCAGACCATGCAGAGAAAGGAGATCTTAAGAAAGAATGAATGAAAAGGTGAAGCCAGAAGGTTGACAAGGCTAAATTAAAAACCTTTTGGTATGGGTCTTAAATGTACATGGCACTTTCTAGAAATTCCTATCAATGTGCTTATTACGCTTATATTTCCTAAATAGAATTTCCAATGCATCTCTTTTTCATGAGCTTCATTTCTCTGCTTCTGAGTCATGCAACAGCATACCTTTTATTGGAAGAAAGTTTGCTGTATCTTTCTCAAATAACAACTCAAAAGTTTAAAAAAAATCCTAATATATCTAATGGGAAGATTCTAAAGCTTTGAATTTAGTTTTTAATTGTCTCAGGTATCCTATTAATCCTAGTAATTTGAATAAATCTGAATTCATCAGCTAATAGCAGGGTTCAATTTTGGTGCAGTCAGCCTCCCTCTGTCTCCTATGCACATGTCAGAATACTGTTCTAGTATCAAATTAAACCTGTCTACTATTTAGTTTTATTTTCATTCATTCATTCATTCACCCACACACTAGTACATCCCAGGCACTCTTCCATTCACTAACAACTGTGGCCAAATCTCTGAAACAATGATTTATTGATTCTGGAAACTTGTATCAATTCCCAAGGACTTTGGGGTAAATGGATAAATAATTATCCTCTTACTGTCCAAATTCTGAACCAGATATAACTGTTTTACATGCCAGAATAGTCAGATAAACTTGGGTTGGAGGATGTAGCTTATATCTGAGGGCAAGTGAATTTGTTACTTTGAATCTCAAAAACCAACAGACACACTGTGTGTTGAATCAAGAAGCCTTCCTATGCCTGACAATTAAATTGGCAGAACCTATCTGTAGAGGAAAAGTGTACTGTGCTCTAGTTCCTAAAAGAAAAGATGTAGAAAGGTTACACCTACACATTCCCAGGTTCTCCCTCCAGTTTCCAGACAAAGCAGGTGCTGTGATTTAGATCTAAAATATCTCCCCAAATGTCTTGAATGTCCTGTATCCAAGGGGTTCTATACTCATCAGCACATTTATTTACTGATGAGTTCATGGCTGAATGTACTGTTAGTAGTTGAGAGCTGGTTGGAGGTGAATTACTGAGACCAAGAATTGGAAGGGTGTATCATCATTCCTGGCTCCTCCCATCTTCATTTCTCTGCTTCCTGGCTGCCAAGCATTTGGCAACTTTCCTCTAATATGTCCACTATTCTATATCTGTCTTGGAGCCATCTGACCATGCATTGATTGAACCCTCTGAAACACGAGCCAGAATAAGCCTCTCTGGTCAAGAAGTTTGTTTCAGAGACATAAAAACATTAGCACAAAAGAAGTAGAATTATTGCTGTAACTGCAGCTAACCAGATGGTGCACAAGCCTTCGGAACTGCTATGTGGGAGGATTTTGAAAGGTTTGGAAAATTAGGCTGAAGAAAACCCAGAAATTTATAAGCAGAACCTGCTTGGTGATTCTGACTGGCACTCAGAAGACTAGAATGATGGTAAGAATGCAGACAGCAGAGGCCAGGACTATGAGGTTTCAGACGGGAAGAAGGAATTTACTGGAAGTCATGAGTGTTTCATTGTAGCAAAGAATTTGTTTATATTTTCCCATGTCCTGAGACTTCCCGTGAGGCTGAATTTGAAGGTGGTACTAAATCTGCCACCACATTTTTTCACAACCTACAAATTAAAAATAATTTTTACACCTAATGGTTGAAAACAATCAAAAAAAGGCTAGGTTGTCAACCCCATATGAAATTGAAATTCCAGCCTCTGTAAATAATGTCTGACTGGAACCCAGCCATGTTCATTTATTTCCATATTGTCTACAGTTATTTTCATATTATGATGGCAGAGTTGAATAGTTGTGACAGAGTCTGGATGATTCACACAAACCTAAAATATTAACTATTTGATTTCTTACAGAAAATTTTGCCCTCCTTTCATGTAGAGGGAAATCTGGGCTGAAAAAGTGCTCCCTTTGAGATTTTACTGAAAATGTAACCCTCTTCTTACCATTCTCTCAGCCTTCCACTCCCCTGCCCACCCATTATGCCCAGTCAGAACCTGGTACGGCTTTGTGATTTTCTTTTACCTTATCTAGCGAATGATTTTTTATGTGTGTGCTTATTTTTCCTTTAAACTGTCTTGAAATACAATGGCACCTTAGTTCATTAACTTAACTCATTCCATGATTCTGGTCACAAAACTAATCGAATCAACTTTCCCCATAAGGTTCAATATAAATAAGGTAAATCCATTCTGAACCACTTGTATTTTTCTAACTACAAAAATGGGGAACAAAATACAGTATAGTATAAAGAGAGAGAATACTAATCTTCTGGTGTGGAGGACAGGAAGGTGGGTGGGGAGGAGGCTATTGTTTCAAGGCTATTGTTTCAGGGAGATCTCCTTTAGGGCTTTCCTCTCTTCCTTGTTGATTAGCTGCAGGCTCAGTTTTGATGGAAAATCTGTCTAATGTCACATGGTTTTTCCTGTGCTGCTTCACCCTTTGGAAAGGAGAGGCTACATTATCTTTCATGAGATTCAACATACTGTTCAATACAGCTATGTTGGGGTGATGCTTCTCAAAGAAATTCTGGTACTTGTTCTATTTTCCATAATAAATTTTATCACATCACTGCTAACCTCCTCAGTGGTCTTCCACCTCCTCAATGGATTCTCTCCAAAAGTGCCTTCTGGCGCATACTCCGGAGTTCAGCTCCTCCTTACAATCCTCAGCAAGCTCCTCGATATCTGAGCTGAGAGGCTGAAGAATGCACTGGAAGCCTGGAGACAGACATCCAAAGGCAATGGCAAAGACTGGAGCTCCAAAACAAACCTTCTTTCCCTTTCTATTCCATTCAGGCTACAAGCCTATTTGTTGGTGCCACTCATTCTCAGGGTGAGTCTTCTGGTTTCAGCCATTACATCCAGCCACACCCAGTACCATACTAATCCAACAGGTGGGTATTTCTTACTCAAGTTGACCCAACAGTTAACTGTCACACTTCTCAGTAGAAACTTTTTCTTCTAGATAAGCCAATGTCTTTATTGGTAGAACTGGCTGTGCTCACTGATTACTCCATCTCTATTCTTTTGGACATTTCATTAGTCTATTCTGGACTACATACTCTTTCCTACTTAGTCACATTTTTTCTAATTCTCCAGAGCAGTTGAAATTTTCCTTCTACCTTCTGGCATTTTACTTTCCTTATCTTATCTAGATTTAAGTGTAACATATCCGGACATTACTGCACTGATGTTACTGTACACTGCTATATTCTTGAGTAATATATTTTGGTCATTTACACCCAATGAAAATATAAAGTTTTAAAAGATTGTTATAATATTGTTGTTGTTGTTTTAATTTTATTTGTAATGTGCTCATCTTAAAGGTAACCACAAATACTTGACAAATTCATTTAAATATATTTGGTTAAAATCAGCCATACTGTCTCAGGAGCTCGCACATGCATATCCTTTATAGTGTTTTGTGATTCCTACTTTAAACCGAGACCTGTGTCCAGTGCCTGAACTACAAGAAACTCCCAAATGAGGTAGTTCAAAAATTTCTATAAGATGGGCATCTAGGCAAGAATTGTGCACTGCCAGTGGCCATTGTTAAACTTGTATCATGATTTGAAACCCATATAGTTTTCACCGCTCTGTTTGGTTATATTCTGTTTCAGTTTGTCTACTTGTACTAGATTTGATGGCATGGACAGCTACTCCAAAGGTAGCAGGATATACTATGGTAACCATTTTTGTTTTCCTATTAACTTAATTTGAAGCCCTGTACTACTTTCACTGTCTTGCTTTGACTGATTGTATTTGAATCTGTTTTGTCTTATCACTGTCTTGTTTTGACTAATTTTATTTGAATCTGTTTTGTTTGACGGTATCAAGTCTAAGGGTATAGGCAACTGCTTTGAAGACAATAAGATTCACCATGATACCCATTCTGGTTTGACTATTATCTTTTCAAGTCCTATAATGTCTCCAATGTTTTGTTTTTATTGGTTTTGTTCTGTACTGTTTTGTTCAATTTTTATTATACCTGATGATATGGGCAGTTCTTTTGAAGATAACAAGAGACATTATGGTAACCATTGCTGATCACCTTGTGTTTTGGTTTTAAGTCATGTATTTTGCCCATCCTTTTGTTTTGACTGACCCCATTTTATTTTGTCTCAATCAGTTTTATTCTCTTTAAAATAAAAATTTTAAAAAAAATAAAAAAGAATTGTGAAATGACTAGAGAAGTCTCAGTGAGACAATGCCCTTTACCATTACATGGTAAACTGGGTAACTATGTCATGCCCTCTGTTTCAGCCAATGCCTGCTGTTAAAACACGATACTACATACTGAGTGCACAATGTGAATTTCTCTTCATGGTTCTGGAGACTGGAAAAGTCCAAAGTCATGGTGATAGCTGACTTTGTTTCTGTTTCCAAGAGAATACATGTTGCCATATGATCCCGAGGAAAAAGCTGTGTGCTCAGAAAGGATGGAGGTACCTGAGACCCTGGGGTGCTCCTTTCCATTCTCTAAATAAAAGCACTGATCTATTCATAAGGGCAGAACCACCTGACTTTATCATTCCTCAGTGGCCCTACTTCTTAATATTATCCCTTTGGATGTCAAGTCCCAATGTAGGAATTTTGGAGGAAAATACATGTTCGAACTGTAGCATTCTAATCACAGTAAGTGAACCTAATTCCACGTTCAAATTCTTCATTTTTTATTTATGTTTCTTATGGCCCTGGAAACTACAGAACCATAATTTCTGCCTAACTATTAACATATTAGACAGATGTATTTAAACTAAAGAGCAAGAAAAGCTTTTTATACTTGAACAAGAAGTTTTTCTATACTTTTCCCAGTTCATGAAACAAATAGAACTGTACTGGCTTGTCAAGAACCAGAATGTCAGAGCTCAAACACTTCCTGAACCAACATTCAGGTGTTTTTCCCCCTGTGGGACTGTACATGCTATTTATCTGTAAGGTATAAGACCATTTGTATAAGCCCAAGCTGAAGTTCTTAAATGGTGATGTATTTTCTGTCTGCTCACATTAGTTTAGGGCTGACCTCTTACAACACTCTTGTAAATTAATGGATTTCACTGTCAGCCAGAAACCTAACTAAAGACAAGTGCCAAGCACTGTGGAGGGGAAAACTGAGCTGGAGTCATATGAGCACTGATTTTTTTTTTTTTTTGAGTGTGTGAAAGTTGCTTTGCTCCCAACTCTTTGTACTTAACCCTGCATAGTAGCTCTCTGGACAGTCTTCCCTGGGGAAGCAGACAGTTCCCTTTCTATGGAGGGAAGTGAGATCATAAAGAAGCAGAAACTTATCAGATGGTCCAGGAACAGAGTGAACTTCAAATATTTTGTTTATTTTAGTCAAATGGTTCCTGTCCACATCCCCAGAAACATATTCTTCCAGTTTTAATGCATATCTTGTTCACCCTAATGGTTTTTATTAGTTGCTGTTACTTTTTTGAAGTTCTTATTAAAAACTCTCTTTCTTGTGAAAAGAATATGTCATTATATTAGAAACTCCATCCCTGGCCATTCATGGACTGCAGGGGGATAACAGCAGTCATGGGGGGAAACCAGTACCATGTGCAGGCCGCTGCCGGAGTGGGGACAGCCAGACCCAAGCCTCTCTCCGTGAGTCAGCGCCACTCATAGACTGCAGAGGAAGGAAACAAGGTCTCACCCGGAAGCAGTCCCCACCTGGAAACCATATCATTTTCATTGTTTTGTTGGATTGAGATTTATTCGCTTTTGTTTTGATTACGTTAAATCTGCTGGCAAGAACAGCTATTTAAAAGATAACGAGACACATTATGGTGACCATTTTGGATTTATTATTGGCTTCTTTTCAAGTCCTTTATTGTAGTCAGTGTTTTGTTTTTATCATTTCTATTCTTTTCCAATTGTTGCTATGTCCAAAAATATCTGCAGCTATTTTGAAGACAACAAAAGGCATCATGGTAAGTACTGTTGACTTCCTAAGGTTTTGAAGTCCTGTATCACTTATACTGGTGTATTTTGACTGGTTTTATCGTGCTTTATTTTATTTGGTTTTATCCTCTTTAAAATAAAGATAAAATAAAAAGAAACTCCATCCCCTTGTCTCAGCCTGCCCTGTATGGCTTTAGGAAAGCCCCAGAAATTCTCTTCCTTTTTTCCTTCAACTCCAAATGAACTATGAAAATAGTAGCAAAATGCATGCCTTGTACTGTAAAACCGCTCTTCTGAGAGGTCTTAGGTTACCTCTACATTTCTGTCCTCCCTCCCCCAGATATCCGAGCACACTCTGCTCTACTGCTTTTTTCCTCCCTTTCTTCTTCAAAGCCTCCTATTCACTGACTAGAAATCCACAATAAACGCTGTCTTCTCTTTCATCAACCTTCCCTAAACCAATTAGATTGGGCAACTATAATTTAAAACAAAATCTTCTCCCAACACAGAAATTCTTTCCACAAATTAGTAGGGAAAGAAAATAATATTATTGAACAAGCATTAAGCCAGAATATGACGCATGTCATAGGTAATCTGCTAAGAGGCTGCAAAAACAGTTTCTTAGGCACTTTCTCATTGCTGGACACCATACCCAACAGCATTAAGGAGTGTTTTATGTTAGGTTACAGTTACAGTGCATGCTCAGCATGGCAGAGGGGCCTGGCAGAAAAAAGCTGTTCATGTCAAGGTGGCAGGATATAGAGCAAGGATGGGAAGGAGCTGAGGAAGGAAATAGTCCTTTTCAGGTCACAGACCCAGTGACCAGGCTCTTTTGCTTTTTCTGACCAGACCCCACCTTTAAGAATAAGTGCAGTCTCTTTAATGCATTGATGCATCTAGCACCCCCATGATTCAATCACATTCCAAAGCCCAGTTTCTGGAAGATGTTCTAGACCTAAACCGTAACAAACAGAAAGGACTTTCTCTCTTTTACATATATAGTCAAGTAGCTAGAGCACATCAAATACATATTTACAAGAAAAACAAAATGTGTCTTCAAGAATAGGATTTAGCACAGAGTTCATTCTTGTTATTGTTTGTTTGTTTGTTTTTTGCAATGTTGGCAATTGAACACTGGGCTTCATGCATGCTAGGAGTTCATCCATTTGAACTGATAATTAGGATGACCATTTGCACTAGGTAGCTGGATTTATTCTGAGGAAGCACAAACTCACGTGGTTATGTCAAGAGATGGTTTTGCAGTTTGGAGCCAGAAATCCACAAAACCAGGCAATTGCCTCCCCACCAAAACTGGGAGATGGGGCCTCTCTCCCAAATGTCTCAGGTCCTCAAGAAAGACACTGTTGAGTCATCAAGCTGGCAAAAGCTCATCCGTTTTCAAAAAGAATTTAGATACATTTTAAAGAGAGAAAGAAAAACACCTCTAAGTTTTCTAAAATAAATGTTTTAAGCAAAGGAATAGAAGGGTAGACTCTTCCTTTTTTATAGAAAGAATTAAATTTATTTTCATTTGTACTTGCTTTTAACAATTACACCTTACCTTTGGTATCCCTGTTCTATCCTGTAAAATGATGTGTAACAAACAGTATAAAGAAGGATTCTGGGGGGGAATGATGGAAAGGTTCCACGAAGGGAGAGTGAGGATGAATTGGGGAGAAAAGATGTATTACAGAGCTCTGCAGTAGGGGAACAATTTGTTCTTGAACGCAATTCACAAAACTTTACTGACTGTAACTAGCTGGTGAAATGTTAGATGAAGGTTTGGGGGCCTTGCACTGTACATTTTAATTCAATAAGTTTTGAAACCTCTTTTAGATTCTAGAAAAAATAATTTTTAAAACTTTTCCCAGATGAGTTTACAACACAGCCAGGTTTAGGGACCATAATTTTCCTTTGAGTTAGTCCTAAAATCTTAGCAAAAAAGAAATGGAAATAGATAAAATATATATAGTAGTAGTTTATAAAGAAATAAATTGTTATTGTTTATACCTAGATGACTTTCCTCTCCCAGAAAGAGCCTTGCGTGCTTGTAGGTGATGCTTTTTGGAGATGACTGGATTTCCAAAAGAATATGGTGTTTGAATGTGGATTAAGGACATGTGATGGTTTAGCACAGTTCTGGGTGTGAATAATGGGAAGGCCACTCTGGGATGGGAAGACATCATACAATAGGCTTGTAGACTACTGGATAGGCTTGTAGCCTGCCCTGCCATGCACTGTTTCTCCCATGCAATGTCACTCTGCTGTGCCACCCTGCCTTGAAGTCAGCAGACTATGGACTGAGACATCTACAAACTGTGAGCCAAAACAAACCTTTGCTCCTTTAGCTTGTTGATAAAAGGTATTTTGTCCCAGAAAAAATGAAATATACTAAGACATAAATTTCAAAAAGCAAAGATCATCTCATTTGAACTATTTTTAAGTGGAATTAAAATGTTCTCCCACCATAGAAATATCTCTTATTATGGCAGATTTCTCCCTTCCATCCTGCCATAGGGGTTGAGAAATGGGCATTAGAGAAGACCCTAGGCCTTCAGGAAAACAAAGTGGGCAGCCACAAGAGTGCTTAAGGGTTTCAAGAAGTGGACACTTCAAGGAGATGGGTGAGGTTTACGGAAAGACCATGTCTAGGGATTTCCAGATACTTAGGTGGACCTGCCATTATTTTTGCTTTCATCCTCTTAATTATTTTTACTCAGACCTGTAAGTATATATGAAAAGCCAAAGATGAATGTGTTGCTTTTTCTGATGGAAATAATTAAGCACAAATTTTGGTTGAAGGCTGGGTTTTCTGAATAGCATTCAGACCCTTGGGGCTGAGGAAATATGAATTCCTTAACACCTGCAGGTAAACTCAAAAGCCTACAAAAGATGTTTTCAGGATTTCCTTGTAGGAGGGCAACACTGTTAAGAAGCAGGGTTCTTTCCAAAGAACAGATGGTCTAAAAGTAGTGCCTTAAGCACAATGCAGATGGGTGGAGAGAGAAGAGGTCAAGATAAAAGCACATAGGAATATTTTTATAAAGCAATATAACTTAATAAATACCAAAGGGGAGAGTAAAAGTGATGTGATATCTAATAAAAGGATTAAAGATGCAAGATGGGATCAGAGATAAAATTGAACATAAACAATTGGGAACATTCCATAGAAAATATGAATCTTTTATAACCCTTTCTACAGAAAAGAAAGCTATCATCTCAAACCACAAAATTGAAATAAATAGAAGTCCACATCACTCTGAAATGAAAGTAAAAGAAAAGGGAAATGATTCCAGTACTCAAATTAAATTCAGCTACATATAACAATTATTAAGAAATTTTGTTTCTCAAACAATGACATCAGGTAAACACTGTAATAAAAAAATAGCCATTTGTTTGACATCAACCATGTGCCAGGTAGAAGGCTTAAATATCCCATACATACAATCTCAGAAATGCTGAAGGGTAATCCCAAGAATTAGGTATTACCTACAATTTACCTATGCAGAGCCTTAGTTTATGAGAAATAAGTTGCCTAGACTATAGAACCAATTCTGTGGTGGCAGAATTGAGGTTGACGACTGCCAGACACAGAGCCCTTTGCATTTTCATACTGGATTTTACTTTAGATGCTATAGGTTATGCTTCCCATAGGCTTGTACTCTATAAGTGGATTCCAAATAGTTATGAGACAGAGGAGCACTCTCAACTGTCCTTTTTCATTTAGTATGCAGTCCAGGATGTCTTTATCCCCCTAGTTACTGGCAACAGGTAATATGCTAACTTCCAATTTGCTCCTTGATCAGAAGTCTCCAAGTCTTTCGTGGGATGTGTCCCTCAGTACAGTAGTTCTGGTCTTATCGTACAAATATTTCTACATTTTTTGATTTATTGTTTTGTACATTCATACATTACATATGTTACAACATTTATACAAAGATAGAATGACTTAGGAGAGAAGTCAAGATGGCTGACCAATGAGCAACAAAATACAAAGCCTCCCAGGAGAATCAACTCATGTGCCATAATAAAACACCCTGGAGAGACCCAGACAGGGAGATGGATCCTCTTGACATAGGAAGAAATTAAAACATAAAAAAGCTCATCAAATACATTGGGACTACAACTGGAACAGCTAAAAAATTATGGGAAACAGTGTTTTCGCAGCGACCTGCCAAGTTTGAGCCAGCCTGAATTTGTGCAAGTTTGAATCTGCGCTGGCTTGCAGAGCCACCCAAACTCGTTCCCCACTGCCACTCACAGGAAGCACAGCAGTGCTGAAGTTGGGGGTTGGTGAGCCCAACAGAGAGTGGAGCCAGTGAAGGGACCTTCATTAATCCACGGTCAGTGCTGGGAAAGAGACCCCCCACACACAGGAAGGGTGCGACCAAATGGGCGACATGTTGGAATCGGGCAGGAGGAGCCTGAACTGGGAGTGACAGTGACTTCAGTTGGTTGCTCCCTCCCCAGAGCAGATTTGTGGCATTTGCTTGGACTGGGCTGTGCCTCTGGCTGGGACCCAATGAGCCATTTCAAATCGATTCCCTGCACCTAACACGCACTATCTAACTGGGTGAAGGACCCTGAAGTTTGGCTGGCCTGGTGGGGAGGGGCAGGCAAATACAGCCACTGCTTAACCTCAGTGACAAGAGCAGTCAGGAGAGGGTGGAAGTCCCTTGCCAACATGCTTCAGAGGAAACGTGGCCAACAGGGAAGGGGATTGGGACCTGCACTGTAATCTGTGTGGAGGAAGCCAGGGCCATGACAGGAGAGAAAGGCAAGCGGAGGCCCCCAGCCCATAACCCTGAGAGCCCTGATGCAGGAGAGGGAAAAACAAGGGAGACTGAGGGCAGCAAACACACAACATCAGACATAGCTTCAATGGACATTAAGAGATATCTTTGGAACCTTGTAGATGAGTTCAACACTGAAATATTAAATCAGGTAAAGCAAGATATGAGTAGAGTAATAAAAGAAATGCTCTCAGGAATCATCTCTCAGGAAGATACAGATGGAAGAAGGGAGGAACACAAAAAAAGGAGAAAAGACATAAGAAATCAAAGCAGTATAATGGTGAACTATGATTTCCATAAAATCTTCTATACTCTTACCACTTCTTACACCAGGGAGACTATACAGTATTTATACATGTGATTTTTATTTATTTCACTGATGAGTATAGATTCAAGATGCATCCATTTATTTATAAATATCTCAATGTGATCATTCTTTATAGCTGATGTCTTATGTCTTCATTCATTGGTTCAAATGGTTTTATTCTGTTTTGTTTGATCTTAATATATGTGATCATATGAATAGTGATTTTGAAGACAAGATAGCATGGTAGCCAGTGCTGATTTAATAACATCTTGCTCTGAAGTCCTACCATGCTTTTGTTTTTCTATTACCACTGGTTCTATCATGCTGTGTCTTATTGGATTTTAATATGTATGACAGTAAAAACAAAATTTTTATGGAAAATGAGATAACATAGCAGCCATTGTTCATCTTTGGTTATATGGTTCAGAATGTCTTGGAATACTTCCATGCTCTTGAGTTGTGTATTCTACTTTGTTATGTTTGACATTATTGTGTGTAAAGCTAAGCTCAACTATTTCAAAGAAAGAGACATTATGATAGCTACTGTTAATATTCAATTGTCTTGTTGTGAAGTGCTGTGTTGCTTACATTGTTCTGTTCTGATCTGCTTAGATCTGTCCTCTTTTGATTTATTCTCTTTAAAATAAAAAAGGAGAGAAACATTTGATAAAGAATATAAAGAAAATATAGAATACATGAAGCAGATTCAAAGAGACTACCAGGAAATTAAAAACTCCATTGAAAGCTGGAAAAACTCCTGAAAAGAAAATAAGTATAGACTATCAAAACTTGAGACAAGTTTGCAATGTGTGATCATGAAAGGAAAGATCTCTTAAAAATAACAAGGAAACAAGCAGTAACAATACAAAGGCTAGAAGATGACAAGAGAATCTACAATTTAAGAATAAGAAATGTCAACGAAGAAGCAGGAATACATACAGGTGAATTACAAAGGCTATTCATGGAAATAATTAAGCAAAACTTCCCAAGCATGGGAAAAGAAAATGACATTCAGTTTTGTGAGGCATACCAAACTCCAGCCACCTACAACCAAAACAGATCTACACCCAGACATATAATAATCAAGATACCAGAAATTCAATATAAAAACAGAATGTTAAAAGCTGACAGAGAAAAGAAACAGATTACCTATAAAGGTAAGTCCATCAGGATCACAGCTGACTTCTCAACACAGACCATCAGATCAAGAAGAGCTTGGAGTGAAGTCTTCCAAGCGCTAAAAGAAAATACCCTCTAGCCCAGATTGATGTACCCTGCAAAACTGTCACTAGAAATTAATGGAGAAACAAGATACTTCCATGACAAAGAGGAACTGGGCAAGTTTGTGACCACCAATCCAACCCTACAGAGAATACTGAAGGACATTCTAGAGAGAGAGAAAAAATATACCAGGATTTTAGGAACAGAGCAGAAAGGCCTCAATGAGTGGGGCAGGCAGTAGAACCAAGAGAAAACTAAACAAAGGCAGAAAAGTAGCATAGCAGAAATGAAGTAGAGAAGGATAACTAGAAACTCTAACATAGATGGCCTTGATATGCTATATTAATAGTGCACCAGGATTTAAAACCCACATTACTCACACTACTCTGCTTAGATGTATTATATTCTCTTCCAGTCATTCTACCTGTACTAGATTTGAGGGCACAGACAGCAATCCCAAAAATAATAAGATATAGTATGGTAATCATCCTTAATTTCTTATTAACTTAACCTAAAGCTCTGTAAAACCTACACAGTTTTACCATGACTGATCATAATCGAATCTGGTTTGTTGGATCACTGTTTTGTATTGATAGATTTTATTCAAAGCTGTTATGAATGATAGTATCAAGTCTGAGAGTATAGGCAACTGCACTGAAGATGACAAGATTCACTAGAATATCCACTCTGGTTTGATTGTTATCTGCCTTTGAAGTTTTATACTGTCTACAATGTTTTATTTTTACTAATATTGTTATGTACTGCTATATTCAATTATACCTGATGATATAGACAATTCTATTGAAGATAATAAGAAACAACATAGTAATCATTGCAGATCACCTTGTACTATGGTTTTATATGACCTTTTGGTTTCATTTTTTATAGGAATTTGCTTTGTTTTGTCTTCCTAAGTTTAATTTTTCCCTCTAATGCAGAAAGGATAAAAATACATGTAGAGATTCATGCATATGTAGCTATTTACACTCTCACTGTTTGAATAC
The DNA here is from genome assembly GCA_004027455.1 of Hydrochoerus hydrochaeris. Classification (NCBI taxonomy): domain Eukaryota; kingdom Metazoa; phylum Chordata; class Mammalia; order Rodentia; family Hydrochaeridae; genus Hydrochoerus; species Hydrochoerus hydrochaeris. The sequence goes on along the minus strand of PVLA01008447.1, from coordinate 22,826 downwards.
CTACTTTGTATGTTTTAATTTTGTAACTTGAACAACTATTTCTAAGAGGACAATATGTAATTTATCAACTAGTGATTTCTTATTGTTTATCTTTGTTTTGAAATTCTGTATTATCTCTACCCTTTATGTGCGTTTGTTTCTCTTTAAATAAAAGATAGAATGACTTAAAATGAAATGAAACTATTCCATTACAATATCTTTAGTGCTTTAATGCTTCTTGTTATTAACATTGCCCAAATATATTTCACTTAATTTTAAAACCTTGATTGAATAGTTTCTCATTAATTAGGTCTTAGAGCAGACTATTAAGTTTAGTTTATTTTGATATCTATGTGAAATATCTTTCATTTGACTATGGCAAACATTAAAAGTGAATATTTAGTAATGTTCATTTTTCCTAATTTCAGTCAGCTGACATCACAAAAGCCCATTAGATTATTTTTAACAAATGAGTTCACATAGCTGTAAAATATTAAATATTTTAAAACAATTTAGAAAATTCCATCTTTAAGTTTATTAAATGTGTAAACATATGACTCTTTATTAAGGGCATATTTATTGCTGAAGCAATGAAATAATTTCCAAACATCCATTTTTAAACCTAGCCTTCCTATGGTATATAAGCAGCTATTTTTTATTTTGCTACCAACTCAAAACTTACACATGAATTATTGTGAATGTAGTTATCAGGCCCTGATGGATCTGAATAGATGTTCATGGCTTACACCACATAATGCAGCTACCAAAGAGCTGCTCACAGAAGTGTGCACTCTAACACTGTCTTACATGCATGCATGCTTAGGTTATTTGTATTTTGAACTACAATTTCCATACTAGTACTTCTAGATCTCTTTGCCCATTTTCAGGGGAATGTTCAGTTAAAACTCAGTGATAAATTCTCTGAATCATCTGTCCAAGAATGTCACCACTTGGCAGGGCCCTGCAGAGACACAGAGCACACTGCTGTCAGTCATGCTGGGTGTCAGGCTGAATGCATGGCTCAGGCAACCTCATGTGTGATTCATCCCAGGACAAGGTCTGCAGATCACCAAATCAGCCAGTAGCCACCCATAGGTGACACTTAGGAAAGCTTAGTTACCTCTTTAAAAACATGAAAACTGTAAAAAGAAATTTCAGTCTTCTCCTCTTACACTATGATGACGAGAGGGCTCACATGCAGGAATTTCACAAAATAGGTCAAGAATTTAGAATAATTTGTGGCATGTGATACTATATTAACAATGTAACTTCTACTAATTTATTCCACAGGAATAATTATAAGATGTACAACAAGACTGATTCAACTGTAGTTTTGTAAAAAGATAAAAACAAATTAAACATACAATAGAGGATCATGTGAATTAATTTCATGGGACTCAAAAGATGGACAACTATCTGTTTATTAAAATCAAATTCTAGAAGAATTTTTAATAATATAGAAAAATGTTCATAATATAATTTTAAGGTAAAAAGGCAGAATATAAAAGAGTAAATAAAATATGATCTTAACTTAAAAAAATACAAGTAAAAAAGGATGCAATACACATCTAAATAATATATATCTTTAGGTAATAGGATTAAAATCGATTTATGCTTGTTTATACTTTCATATTTTAAACTATTTTCAGTAAATATGTATCCATATTTGGTGCACTATAAAATTTTTTTCAATCTACAATGTTATTTGGGTTTTCCAATAACTCTATATGAGATTAGATTTGGCTCTATGTCATAAATAACTTAAGTATAGGACCTAAGCAACACAAAGTTTATTTCTCTCATTTAAAAAGATGCAGAGCAGGGGTGGCACTTCCTGGACTATGAGTGACCTGGCTGCCCTGTAAAATATGGCTTTCTTTCTCAGGGTCATCTCTTACTCCACTCTGTCTGTGTTCCTGGCAGCTCAGAGAATGGGCATGGGTAGAAAGGACCCATGGCCCCTGAGTTCAGTGGGCTCCCTGAGGGGCTTCCCAGACACCCCGCCCAGAAATTCCTCATGACAGCTTCTCTGTAGGCTGAAGACTGTAGCCCTTACCTAGACACTGTTGCTGGTAGGTAAATTCCAGGGTTTTTTTGTTTTGTTTTTTGTTTTTCTGTAAGGGTGTAGAAAAGGATGGGAGTTGACTGCAAGGCTGTGCTACACTTATACTAGTAAAACTACCTTTAATTTTTAAAAATATCATAGTGACAGAACAAGAACAACATACATGAGAGGAAAAAAAATAAGGGAGAAAATAAGTGATGCTGATTAAAAAATTAAGCATCACAGAAATACAAGATGACTCTGATTCTGATTAGAGGAGGAAAAGTCTCAGTAACAGTTCAAACCACAACAATGCAAGGTTTCAAAGGGACCTGGTTGCACTTCCCAAATACAAATTCAAAGCCCAACGAATTGAAAAAAGAGAGAAGCATAATGAAGAACTGGAAATCCTTATATGCCATGTACTCTTCCTCGTCTCAGAAATTAAAGAGAATCACAGAAACAAACGTACTGCAGTCAAGCCCTGGGGTCTGGCAGTCCATTTTCTGCCTGTGTGGAGCACAGGAGGTTAGAATTCCATCAAGTTTGGAATGGCATGTATCTAGATGTCCCCCCAGAGCCTCATACGGTCATAGATGGGGAGCTTTGAAGGCTGAATTAGGGTGTGTGATGCTGGGATTCAGGGTGCCCCATCCTGGCTGTGGGTGGTAGCCCAGATGACATAAAAAGGGACAGGAAGAAGCTGTCCTTGCCTCACTGCTGTGCCATCTTCTGCTTGCCCTGCTTTGCCATGAACAGTTTCTCCTCTGCGATGCCCCTCTGCCATGCCACACTGCCTTGGAGACAGCTGACTATGGACTGAAGCTCTGTCAACTGAGCCAAAACAAACTTTTCCCCCTTTAAATTTGGGTGTTGGAACTCGTTCCCACTGCCACCCACAGGAAGCACAGCAGCGCTGAAGTCAAGGGTTGGTGAGCCCAATGGAGAGCAGAGCCGGTGAAGGGACATTCATTAATCCACGGTCAGTGCTGGGAATGAGACCCCCCACATACACATGGGAAGGGCACAACCAAGTGGGCGACATGTTGGAATTGGGCAGGAGGAGCCTGAACTGGGAGCAACAGTGACTTCAGTTGGTTCCTCCCTTCCCCAGAGCAGATTCATGGGATTTTCTTGGACTCGGCTGTGCCCCTGGCAGGGACCCAATGAGACGTCCCAAATTAATTCCCTGCACCTAGCAAGCACTAACCGGGTGAAGGCCCCTGAAGTTTGGTTGTCCCGGTGAGGAGGGGGAGGCAAATACAGACGCTTCTTACACCTCAGTGACAAGAGTAGGCAGGAGAGGGCAGAGGTCCCTGGCCAGCGTGCTTTGGAGGAAACATTGCCAACAGGGAAGGGACTGGGACCTGCACTGTAACCTGTGTGGAGGAAGCCAGGGCCATGACAGGAGAGAGAGGCAGGAGGAGGCCCCCAGCCCAGAACCCTGAGAGCCCTGATCCAGGAGAAGGAAAACAAGGGAGACTGAGGGTGGCAAACATGCAACATCAGGCATGGCTTCACTGGATATTAAGAGATATCTTCGGAACCTTGTAGACGAGCTCAAAACTGAAATATTAAATCAGGTAAAGCAAGATATGAGTAGAGTAATAAAAGAAATGCTCTCAAGAAGCATCTCTCAGGATGATACAGATGAAAGAAAGGAGGAACACAAAAAAAGGAGAGAAACATTCGATAAAGAATATAAAGAAAATATAGTATACAGGAAGCAGATTTAAAGAGACTACCAGGAAATTAAAAACTCCATTGAAAGCTGGCAAAACAACTTAAAAGAAACTAAGGATAGACTATCAAAACTTGAAGACAAATTTGCAATGTGTGATCATGAAAGGAAAGATCTCTTAAAAATAACAAGAAAACAGGTAGTAGCAATACAAAGGCTAGAACATGACAAGAGAATCTACAATTTAAGAATAAGTAACATGAACGAAGAAGCAGGAATACATACAGGCGAATTACATAGGCTATTCATGGAAATAATTAAGCAAAACTTCCCAAGCATGGGAAAAGAAAATGACATTCAGTTTTGTGAGGCATACCAAACTCCAGCCACCTACAACCAAAACAGATCTACACCCAGACATATAATAATCAAGATACCAGAAATTCAATATAAAAACAGAATATTAAAAGCTGTCAGAGAAAAGAAACAGATTACTTATAAAGGTAAGTCCATCAGGATCACAGCTGACTTCTCAACACAGACCATCAGATCAAGAAGAGCTTGGAGTGAAGTCTTTCAAGCGCTAAAAGAAAATACCCTCTAGCCCAGATTGATGTACCCTGCAAAACTGTCACTAGAAATTAATGGAGAAACAAGATGCTTCCATGACAAAGAGGAACTGGGCAAGTTTGTAACCACCAATCCAAACCTGCAGAGAATACTGAAGGACATTCTACAGAGAGAGAAAAAAATACCAGGATTTTAGGAACAGTGGCAGAAAGGCCTTAATGAGTGGGGCAGGCAGTAGAATCAAGAGAAAACTAAACAAAGGCAGAAAAGTAGCATAGCAGAAATGAGGCAGAGAAGGATACTAGAAACTCTAACATACATGGTCTTGATATGCTATATTGTTAATAGTGCACCAGGATTTAAAACACACATTACTCACACTATTCTGCTTGGAAATATTATATTCTGTTCCAGTCATTCTACCTGTACTAGATTTGAGGGCACAGACAGCAATCCCGAAAATAACAGGATATAGTATGGTAATCATCCTTAATTTCCTATTAACTTAACCTAAAGCTCTGTAAAACCTACACAGTTTTACCATGACTGATCATAAGTGAATCTGGTTTGTTGGATTGCTGTTTTGTATTGATAGATTTTATTTCAAAGCTGTTATGATTGATAGTATGAAGTCTGAGAGTATAGGCAACTGTACTTAAGATGACAAGATCCACTAGAATATCCACTCTGGTTTGATTATTACCTGCCTTTGAAGTTTTATACTGTCTACAACATTTTATTTTTACTAATATTGTTATTTACTGCTTACTCAATTATACTGCTATATTCAATTATGCCTGATGATATAGACAATTCTATTGAAGATAATAAGAAGCAACACAGTAATCTTTGTAGATCACCTTGTACTGTGGTTTTATACAACATTTTGGTTTCATGTTTTTACAGGAATTTGTTTTGTTTTGTCTTCCTAAGTTTTGTTTTTCCCTCTAATACACAAAGAATAGAAATACAAGTAGAGATTCGTGCCTGCAGAGCTGTTTACACTCCCACTGTTTGACTATCTACTTTTTATGCTTTAATTTGTAACTCGAACAACTATTTGTAAGAGGACAATATGTAATTTATTAACTAGTGATTTCTTATTACTTATCTTTTTTTTTGAATTCTGTATTATCTCTAACCTTTACATGCTTTTGTTCCTCTTTAAATAAAAAAAATAAATTTGGGTGCTGGCCATTTTGTCTCAGCAAAGAGAAAAGTAATTACAAGCAAGGTGTAATGTGTATTTAGAATACATAAGGGCTATGCATTCTCTCCCTCCATAATGTTTCTATAAATACTTCCAGCTAAGTACTTTTCTCACTACTTGTATGGATTTGTTACATCACTATGGGTAAAACTGAAGTGTGCAAACAATTTTTAGTGATTATAGGTATAGTTACTATGTCATCTAGCCAGAGTGGGCCAGGCTTCCAATAACTTTCAGAGGTTATTTTGAAATTAAAAAAACACTATGATTTTAGTTTTATTTTGAATGTAAAAGTTAAACTTTATATTAGTCATGAAATTTTAGAAAACCTGGAGTACAGAGGGTAACAGAAAGCTTTAAAACAGTAAAATTGAAAGCTTATTCCATGTTACCCCATTACATAGATGAAGAAGTCAAATAAAATCTTTTACACAATTTATAGATTAATTAATTGCAAGATTTTAGGCTTTAGCTAGAACAAAGTGGTTAAAACAATGAACATAATTTGATGTCTAATTTTAGAGTAGAATTACTATATTTATCTTGCAGATAACAATTAGATTTTCAAAATTAGAGCGTAGACATCTTTTGTTTCTGTAGAGCCGAAGTTGAATATACTATCATGACAGCCCCTTCCCTTTTATTCCTAAGATTTGGATTTCTTTTCCAACTTTTTAATTTGAGAAACACAAAATTATATGTATTTACAGGGAGCAAAGTTTGCAAAAGAAACACAGGAAATAAAAGTGTCTAATGGCTGCTAGTAACATTCCATGTTCAACAGTCTTTGTGCTGCCCCCATGAAGATAAGAACACTTGCTAAATATTCTGTTACCCAACATCCCCTCCTTCCAGACTCAGAGCCATGCTTTTTATGCCAAGCAATAGGATTCCCAATGCTGGGAATTTTATGAAGAGACTCATCTGTAAATATAGTCCTTGGTCTCTGGTAATTGTCTTTGTGAAAATAAAACCTTGTGCAAGTGTTAATAAGAATTGTACTGACTGTATCACAATAAGTCAACACAGGAGGTACATTTCTTACCTTCATTCTACTAATGAAGAAACTAACTCAGAGAGGTAAAGTGATGGGCCAAATATTACAAAACTAACAATTAATGCCACTGATGTTAGACATAACTTAAACCAACATTGCCTTGGGCTTGTGTTAGAACATTTAAGGACCAAATTATTTAATTTGTACATCAGTGTGCCACAGTCATTGTGTATTTGCTTTAAAAATGAAGTGTAGAGCATTTGGGAGGCTGAGGCAGGAGGATTGCCATGAGTTCAAGGCTAGCCTGGCCTGTATAGGGAGTTCAAGGCCAGTCTAGAGAATACACAATAAAACTTTGTCTCAAAAAAAAAAGAAAGAAAGAAAAAAAAAGAAACAAAGAAGTAAATCATTATGAACTATCAACAATAATTGCCACATTGTACAAATAAATAGCATTATGCAAAAGTATCTTATTCCCAAATTTGCAATAAGGAAGAAAAGCTAAAATTCTCCAGGTCCTCTAAGTCCAACTCATCTTTCTTTGCCATCTAATAAAATGCTTTTTCAGGGCTGGGAATTTAGCTCAGTGGCTTAAGCGCCTGCCTGGCAAGTGTAATGCTGTGAGTTTGATCCCCATTACTGAAAAGAAAAAAAAAAAGCTTTTTCATTTCCTTCTATCAGCTGAAAATAATGAAATGTACGTGGATGTGTAACATAAATATGAACATATTTACAACCATATGCAAAAGTAAAACAAAAGCCCTTAAACTGAAATACATTCATGTTGGTTATTTTCATCTGATGAACTAGATTAAGACAAGGTTTTCCTAGTGAGTGTTCAATAAATAGTAGATATTATGATTGTTTCAAAGCAGTGCTTGCACTATGAAGGATAATTCAATATCGTGGGGAGTCGGGAAAAGGGCTTTTGGTCTGGGTACTACTCTCTTGATTTGAGACCTACAATTTAGATAGAAAATGCATGATCTTTCCCTCCAGATAGAGGAAACTAGGTCTCTATATATACATAAGGTAGCTAAGATGATTATACTACTAATTCTATTAGTTCATGGAAAAGACAATTAATACTCATACAGTCTGATCAACTTTGCAGGTCTGCATCTGGTAATCTAAGCAACTCTTTTGAAGATAACAATATGCAATATAGCAACCATTGTTAAATTCCTATCATCTTGCTTTGAAAGCTTATATTATTATTGTTTTTTGTTGTTGTTGTAGTTGCTATTTGTTGTGTCTTTTGTTTTTAGTTTTTCTTTTCTTTTTTTTCTCTTTAAAATAAAAATTTAAAAAATAGAGTATATCCCTGTGCAGGTCACTCTTGCTTGGTGGGTCTCCATAGACGAATGTCAGCTGTCTCTTCTGTAATGTCTGCCTTGCAGAACAGCTACCGCCAATGACAGACAAAATGTAGACCATACTTGGGGACATAGCCATCTACTCTCATGGGATTTATCTTAGTCCTCTGGATCCAGGAGTATATTTACCAAAAATCTTCAAGATGTGAAATTAAATAACTGAACTTTATTTAACATTTTCAAATCATCACATTTATCATTAATGTAAAAAGTTCATCTAGCCTAAATATTCTCTCCATAAAATCCTCAGTGACAATTTCCAAAGCAAAAGGCATAAGAAAATTTCTACTCTGAATCTGTGATTTGACAGGGGCATAAAACAGAAATTTGCCTTGAGAAATTCTTTGAATATTTTAGTTTATTATGCTGCTGAACCTTTTGAGTGACATATCTTCTAGAAGTAAGGTCAATATTTGCATCTTAATTCATTGTTATAGTTCCATTACAGGATTCTTATGACCTTGAATCCAGCATATTAGTAAAAGGACATTGAAGTCTTTTGGACTCTTGTAAATATTTCATTTCCATTCCTTCCACACAATAGATATTAAGTCTACAACCCCACTCTGTGCAGTTCAGGTCACACATACTGCACTATATACCAAATGAATGGAACATTTTATAGTACAGGTATCAGAAATAGCAAAATACCATATTAAACATGCTTGTATATTTTAGTCACATTAGCATGCTTTCCTGAGAAAAGATTAATATTTGTCTCTAAAAAGACAATTAAAAGTAAAATTGTGATTACCAATTATAGCAAAAAGATTATGACTTAAGACAAGTTAAGCTAATTTTAGGATTTTAAGATCTAGCTACTTCTTTTTAAAAATATTTAATAGCTATTGTTTCATTAGTTTGTATCTCAGCCAATCCATAGATTCCTTTAGAAATAATGTATGCAAATATATTTGCATTTTATAGTTACTTTTGATTTTAGAACATACAGAAAAGACATTAAATAGGAATATATAGTAAATTTACTTTTTTTGGATTTAATTTAAATATTCTACTTCCTAATCTCTATTTACGTATTCTCTTTCATTAAAATCTAACTTTAAGTGCATAAATATAAATGATATGAAATTGAAACACAGTTTATTTAATCTGCTTAATGGTTTGTAGAGGCAATTAAGTCAAGTAAAGTGACAGGTCATGGATTTTAGATTGAAGTAGACCTAGATGAAGAGAATGAGCAAAGGAGGCAGGAAGGGAAGGAAGAAAAGGAATTGAGAGAGAATAATTTCTTTTTAGTTTATGGATTCTGTTCCTTCAGATTCCTTTCCTAAGTCTTCAATTTATCCTTTTCAAATAGCATATATACATATATATCCTTTTCCTATTGCTCTATAATTTACCATTCTTTGGAAGTGACAGAGCTATATGCTTTTATGCTGGTGTGTTTCATATTATGTTTTGTAATTTTAACTATGAGCTCCTCATGCACTGAATGTACACTTCAGAGAACAAGGCTTCCTATGATTAATTTTATTTTATCTTTTTAATTAAGGTATAACTTATATTCAGAAAAATATACAGATCTTAAGTGTTCAGGTTGATTAATTTTCACACATATATACACCCAGGTGATGCCCATACAGATAACAATATAAAATATTTTCAGGACTCATCCTGTTCTCGCTCAGTCAGTGTTTCCTCAAGATGACTATGGTCAGTCTTGATATGTAGGAAGATGTTTTCCAGTCTTTGTTTTTCTTGAAAAGATTGTTTTCCTATTCTGGTTTTGTGGGCTTTCCCATTTCCACAGAAAAGTGTTAGGATTTTTATTGAATTAAATGGCAAGTAAGGTTGAGAAAAAAATTTGTATCTTATCAATATTAAAAATTTCACTCCCTGAACATGGTACATCATTTCTTTTATGTTGACTTTCTTAATTTCTCAGTAATATTTAGTGGAGTATGGTATACTTTTACTAGATTTATTTCTAGCTATATGAATAGCTTTTGTAATAGTGTGAATGCTATTATTTGTAATTTAACTGTTGCTTACACATAGAAGCAATTATTTTTATATATTGATCTTGTATTTAGCAACCTTACTGACCTCATTTTATTAAGCCTAATAACTTTTATAGGAAGCTATTTTAGATTTTCTATAAATATAATCATGTCACTGTTTTCTTTCTTCCTTTAATTGTATGTTTTCTTTAATTGACTTCATTGACAATACAAATGTTAAATAGAAATTGTAAGAATCAACATCTTTTTCTTATTTCCAACCTCATCAGAAAGAATTCAATGTTTCACAATTAAGCTGTTTTTTCTGGGTTTAAAAATAATACTAGTCATAAAATTTAGAAAGTTGTGCCCTTTTCCTACTTTTCTGAGAATTTTTATCATAGATATGTACTGAATTTTGGCAAATACTTATCTATCTACTGGGATAACTGAAGTATTTTTTCATAATCTGTTAGTGCTGTGAATTCTTCTTACTTCTAAATGTGTTAATTTTACCTTTATTCATAAACTCATGGAACATTTTAATGAATTATATACATTTCTTTATGATGTCCACTATTTCTGGACATCTTTTTATATTACTATTTCAATTGAGAGTTATCTACCATGATACTTCAAGTATCATGATACAGTTATGTAGGATCATTCTGTAAGTTGTTAGGTGATTAATATGAGGGGTTTACATTATTTTGATCACAACTGAATTCTTTAAGCAAAGGTACAGAACTTAATATAAAAATGATAATCACAAGTATGGCTAAAACAGATTAATATACCCTTAAAATTTGTGGAGGTTTTCCCAATAACAGATACTTGAGCATTGACTTAGTGTGAGAAAATCAGTAAAAAATAAGCAAATGAAAAATCAAGAAAACAGCTGTAGGCAAGAACAGGGGAAAGAAGGAGTATTGAAAATGAACAAAGGCCAACTCATAGAAGGGTTTCACACTGTCACATGGTAGAACAATGAATGTTTGGAATATTGATCTTAAGTCATGTAGAAAAGAGTAAATTTTTTTCTGATGAAAACTTTTTTTCTGTCAAAAATTTTCTCAAAAAATTGATGTAAAATGTTTCACTTTCTAATCCTAATAAAAGAGGAAACCTGTATTTAAAATAAACATAGCTATTCATAGTTATGCGTATGGTTATATATTCACACAGTTGTATAGTTTTACAGTTATATGAATTGAGGTCCAGCTCTCTAGGATTCAGTCTCTATGCCATTAACATAGCTGAAGTTTAACTTTTCTGTGACCATGAATCATTGTTTGTCACTCTGTTCTATAAAAAGCAAATGCAATGCTTCACCAGCTAAGAAATTTCACCTAGCAAACAAATTTTGTGATGGTTTGAGTAAACAATAGCTGTCACGTTGGTGTTGATTTACCTGCTCTTCTGTTGTTGCCTCCATAAATCATTTCTTTTTACATAACAGTGCACCAAGAAATATTTCATTACTGATTTTAAAACCAATTTTGAAGGTGTAAAAGATTACCCTAAAATGCTATTTGTGATGATTATTGTAAGAGCCAAGAAGCAAGAAGAACAACACAATAATCTTCACTGAGACTTAGTCATACAGAAGATACCCTTAACCATCTCTGAAACTCATTAAGAAGAAAAGGAAAGGCCATGTACAGGCTGACTTGGGGAAACCCAGACACTAGCCTTCTCCTGTGAGTCAGTGCCATTTGCGGACTGTGGGGGAGGAGAATAAGAAGTCAACAAGAAGCTCTTCTTGTGAGTTGGCACCATGCATAGGCTGACTGGGAGAGAGCCAGACACCCAGATTCGTCCAGCATGCGGGCAAGAAGACAACAAGAGCCAACGTTCCTCCCCTCCCACCTCATAAGCGACCAGCTAATCCAGAGAAACACAGGCTGTGATGATAGCTAGTGAGGTAAAATACAACTTAATGCTTGAAGCAGTTAGTGTTTCACTGACTTTCCAGGCCTAAAGCTGGTAGCCTGATCATCCATTCAGAGGATAACAATGTGCAATGTAGCATATATGAGGGATCTCCTTCTGAAGACGGTGACCATTGTTAATTCCCTATTTCCTTGTTTTGAAGTTCTGTGTCATTCTCATTGTTTTGTTTTGTTGGGTTTTATCCTGTTTTATCTTGTTTCATTTTGTGTTATCTGAAGACATGGGCAGCTATTTCAAAGGTAACAAGATATACTATGGTAGTCATTTTGAATTTACTGCTATCTTGTTTTGAAGTCCTGCACTGAACTCATTGTTTTATTTTCATTGGTTGTACCCATTTCTGTTTTGTTTGATTTTACTGTCTTAAGGCATAGGCAGCTATTTTGAAGACCAAAAGAGGCATTGTGGTAACCATTGTTGATTTCCTAATATCCTGTTTTGAAATTTGGTGTCACTTAAACTGTCTTGACTTTATTCTGTTTCATTTTGCTTGGTTTTATTCAAAGAAGAAGGAAGAAGAAGAAGGAGAAGGAGAAGACAAAGAAGGAAAGGAAAGGAAAGGAAAGGAAAGGAAAGGAAAGGAAAGGAAAGGAAAAAGAAAGAAAGAAGGAAAGAAAGAAAGAAAGAAAGAAAGAAAGAAAGAAAGAGAGAGAAAGAAAGAAAGAAGAAAGAAAGAAAGAAAGAAAGAGAAAGAAAGAAAGAAAGAAAGAAAGAAAGAAAGAAAGAAAGAAAGAAAGAAAAAGAAAGAAAGAAAGAAAGAAAGAAAGAAAGAAAGAAAGAAAGAAAGAAAGAAAGAAAGAAAGAAAGAAAGAAAAAATCCTCTGGGCCCAGTAGCAGAAATAAAGAAGTAAGTGCAAATCTGGCAAGGTCCAATCTTTGTGATGAAGAATGCGAATTAGATTCTTTCACTTTTTGCCAGGCAGAACATAATCTTCAAAATCTGTTAAACCTTCCATCTTCAAATGTATCCTGATATCTCCATTTAAGTAAACACAGTTCATCTACTTAAATGACATTTTTCAAGGTAATGTACTTGCATTCATTCTAGAATAACATTTAAAAATTGTATATCTAAGACATTAAAGATGGCCAGCAGTCTTATTCTAAAATATATTTGTTTTGGTGTTCTAGATTTTTCACATTCACAGAAAAGGTGAATGCTGAGATAAAGAGACAAGAGACAGAAACAGAGACAGAGGGGTTTCATATGACATCTGTATGTGGATAGTGCCCACATGTGTATCTGAAACTCAGACATCTCTTTCTGGACTCTAAAAGTATATTAAACAAGTTCTCCAACTGTATATCTTACATATATCTCGAAGTTCAGATCTGAAAATAGAGATTAAAACTCTCAACTCTCCAACTTTTCCCATGTGTCTTGGACATTCCTAAGGATGTTATCAGTTTTTATCCATTTACTCATATCTGAGAATTATTCTCTATTCTTTATTCCTCATAATCTAATCCACCTCTAAACCTTGTCAGTTCAACTACAAACATACCTTGATTCTATTAATTTCCCTTTCAACCACTGCCATAATGAAACCCATTTTCATCTATTCCTTAAACAATGACATCTATCTGTTTATGTTCCTGCCTGCTTTGCTCCAGTCTTTCAATACAATGCCAAAAGACATGTAAAAAAGTCAACCCATAAAAAAAGTGTAAACCTTCAGTGTCAAAATGCTGCTGAAAACCTTCCAATAACATCTCACTACATGGAAAAAACTTAAAATTTTTAAAACATAGCCTACAAGGTTCTGTATATCTGATACAGTATGTATTCAGTTTTGTTGCTCCTCCTCCATGACACAGCCATATTGGTCTTCTTTAACTTTTTTTTGGTACTGGGGATTGAACTCATGACTGCACGCTTGCAAGACAGGCACTTATTGTTTAACTTTATAACTATAATAAGGTCTTTCTATCCCTTAAATCACTACATTCCTTTAACCATCAGCTTGTCTGATTTCATATCTAATCACAACTCTCTCCTGAGAGATGCTTCTGTTATTATTTTGCCTAAATTCATTTTCTCATCACCCTTACATTTCTCTAATTTTGTTGTTGCATATTTTTACTTCACTGCATCTAATGCAACTTGAAATGAGCTTGCTTATTTTGCTCATTTACTTACATCTTCTTGGCCTTACCTGAACTTAAGTAAAAGTTCCACAATGACTGGGACTGTCAGTATTTTATTACCCATTGCAAACAGCTCAATGTGGATTGGTATGCATATTTGGAAAGGAAAGACTCTTTGGTTACACTTAATTCTCATTGCACTCAATTCAGAAATCTCCTTTTAGGTGGAGAAATAGATGCAAAATGAGAGTACTGGTGACATTCTTTCTGTTGGTTTGAATATTCATCATGTCCTGTCTTCTCTTCCTTTTACTTTCTGTTTTCTGTCATTTCTAAATTACCAAATAATTAGTTATTCTTCCTCTTCTGTTGCAAAAATTGCCTTCATCTCCAAACATTTAGTGATGTTCCACCCTACATTGCCAATGACTTTGGTGTCCACATCACCCTCCACAGCCCACCCCTGCATCACCTTTATCATTTTTATGCCTGCTCTCAACACAGTAATCAGGAAATACTATTCATATTTCCTTCTGTCTCTCTTCTTGTACAGTTGCTTTGCAGGACATTTTATGCTATTTCAAAAACTCAGAACAAGCTCCTATCTGCCATCTGTTAATCCGTCATTTCTCTTTCATTAAAAATCATTCTAGAATTCAAACTCATTTCACAAAAAGTATGAGTTGGGAAAGGAATGAGAAGTCTCACATTTAAATTTAATGTGTCTGACAATTCTCTGTTATGTCTACCTGGGTTTACTTAATAAGAAACTATGAACCATAAAGTCCAAATGGAAAAGTAAAATGTGTATCTTTTACATGTGACCAGATTTATTTAGATGCATATGTGTAGTCTATTTGTGACATGCTATAATGTTATGAGGGATAGAAGCTCAAATGGATACACTTTCCTCTATAAAAGACTTAGCACAGCGAGCATACACACATACTAACATAAAAAATGCACTAATATAAAAATCATATATAGAAGAGAGTTGGCTGGAAGTTTTCCTAGGAATTACCACTGGCTGTCTTTTGCTTAAGAAGCTATTTCTACATAACGTTAGTAATTGTTATGGTTTGTGTCTAAATGTCTCCCCAAAGCCGCATGCACTTTCAAATGGGGCTACTTTGGAAGTAGTTATATCTAGAGTTTGTGATTCATTTGTAGTATGATGCTGGAACTAAGGGTGTTCAGATTAAGTGTGAGTGATTTCTGGATCACTCCTCTGATTGGATCAGCACCACCCTAATCCCAGCAGTCTGGATAACATAAATGGGGCAAAAGAGGTTTATCCCCCTCCCTTTTCTTTCACTCTTTCTCCTTTTGCTGCCTTCTGCTACCACAAACAGTTGCCCCTCCGTCTTGTGCCACTTTGGCTTGGAGCCAGCTATGGAATGAAACCCTCTACAAACTGAGCAAAACAAACCTTTTCTCCTTTAACCCTGGGTGTTGGGTATTTCTTCTCAGCAATGAGAGAAAAGTAATCAAGACAGTAATGCTAGAGGTCAAATAGCTGGCCCGTTTCTGAAATATTTAAACATTTCCTAATCTTAATGGGGCCATCTTCACCTAAATATAATAAACTTCATAGTTCCTAATAAGGGTACACTATATCACTCATGCTGAACTGGAAAATGGGAGATTACATCAGGTATCTCTGATCTTTCAGTCCTAAACCAAACTCAACCCTAACTGAAAATTCTGGGTTGGATTTGGGACGACAGTTTTTCAAAGTAAGAAATGATGATGGATCATCATTTGATATCTGAGAACACAGGGTTCTTTCAAAACTTGTGGTTAGAAAGATCGCAGGAGAATAAACAACCATGTTCTTGCTGTTGTAAAAGTAGAATCTTGATCTCCATCTTATGAGAGCAATTTAGATAATTTTTTAAAAGACCCTGGAAAGGTCAACTCAAAATGGTGGGTAGTATCTTACTAAAGCCTACTAAGAAAGGATAAGGAAACTGGAGTTGTTTAATCTTTAGAAATTAAAGTAATGGAATTGCAAGTGTTATTTAAAGTAGAAAACTTCTCTAAGCAAACTTTCCAGCTTTCCCAACACTGTAAGTGTGAAGATGGGTTTCTTTTGCAATTTAAAAATATTTACACTAGAGATAAGGGATGTTTACTGGTACAGATTATCATAGTCAAAAAGAAGCTTCCACAGAAATTAAGTCTCCCATCTCAAAGAAGATTTAAAATAGGATGCAGAGTAATCTATTGGAAGTTTCTCAGATATCAAAGTAGAGTTTGCACTATAATTAATCCTTTAAGAATTAATATTCTTTATATTAATCCTTTAAGAATTAATATTCTTTAGTCAGGTGTGATGGTGCACATCAGCAATCTCAAGATTCAAGAGGCTGAGGTAGGAGAATCCCTGCAGGTTTAAGGTCAGCCTGAACTACATAGTGAGACCCCCATCTCAAAAAACAAACAAAAAACAAAGAACTAGGATTCTTTGATTCTATTTTTATGCCTCTGAAAAATTGTTTTCTTAAAAATAACAACTTTTTGTTTCAACAGTATATGTAATACTGATCCTTTTCAGAAGATAATGCTTATAATCAGAAATCTCTATGATATGAAGAGATAACAAAGTATGTAACCAAGGTAATCATGAAAGTAAGTAAATTTTATGTGATTATAGATAATTTGGAGAAAAGTACATCTGTTTTTCATTCTTCTTTCCTCTGTGATTTTGAAGGTCATTTCTGACACAAGACTGAATCCCAAGAGTGAGAAATGAAGGGAGCTACCACTAAATTTAAACTCTAGATAAATTTAAAAATGGAGAGCTTCATACATTGAGTATGTCACAAATATTATATATATGCTGAGAAATTGAATTCATTAGACACAGAGGTGTCCTCATTATCAACTGTAGTGCCATTCAACAGAGATGGGGTCACCTCTACATGCTGGATATAAAATGCACTAGCCTCTGTGTAGTTCTGATATTTTTCCTCTGCATTAAGTGCATGATGGTGCAGTTTTATTCTGAATCTTATCTTTTCTTATAATGCCACAACCAAAATAATATCTGTAATAACAACAGGAAGTTCCTGAGCTTGACCCTTACCTGTTATAAGGAGATTATAATAGCACTGCATGAATTGTCTATGTGAATTGATAAATCTCTTATCCATAGAAGTTTCAGGCTAAATATTGTTAGATTTTTTTATTGCTGTGGGAAAATACCTGAGAAAATCAACTTCTAAGGAAAAGAGGTTTATTCAGTATTAAGGTTTCAGGAGTTAAATCCTTGGCTCTATTATCTTGGACTAGTATTGGCAAGAATGCATGACAGAGAAGTCCTATTCCCCTTATGGAAGCTAAGAGACTGAAGGCAGAGGCAGGGTGCCAATGCCACCTTCAAAGATATGTCTCCAGTAATTTAACTTGCTCCAATGAGGCTCCACCTCTTAAAGGTTGTATCACCTCCTACAAGCTGGAGCCTAAGTGTCTTAGGTATTTTACTCTGGTTGCTGAGACAAAATACCTGAGGCCCAAAATGAAGGAAGGAAAGGTTTATTTATCTTACAGTTTTGGAGGTTTCAGTCCATACTCAGCTGGCTCCAAGGCAGGGTGACATGGCTGAGGGGCAATTGTTCATGGCCTTGGCAAACAGCAAGAGCAAAAGGGGCAAAAAAGGGAAAATTTGCCTCTGTCCCTCCCTTACATTGTATGCTGGCTCCACCTCTGGGTGGGTATAGCACTCAGACCATCAATCTCAGCTCTAGACAACCAACCCATCACAAATGTTAGATTCAGCCACCTTCACGATTGCATGAGGCTTGGGGTGGGCTGGGGGGCATCTGAACACAAACCATAACACTAATACTTTATTTAATGAAAGGAAGATATGTCAGATTGAAGCTACAGCAGTCATTGTAGAATTACAAAGAGCTAATGAAAATCAAATGATGTTTCTATCAATAGGAAACATGTAAACTATGCCAAGTTACCAAAAATTTTTCCCATTGTATTTTGGAACTATAATAGAATAGGTAAAATAACCACAAATGCATTTATCTAGTTAAGTTTTCAACTTTGCCAATCTTCAGTTTTCACAAGTAGGAAGTTATATTACGGCCGATGTCTGAGACATCTCCAATTAAAAAAATAAAGACTCAATTTAGTATTGACTTTCTTTCAATTAGTACAACAAGCCCGGAAATTACAGACATCTTCCCATGCTAAAGCTCCTATAAGTACTCTTTCCCTTGCTTTTACCCAGAAAAGCTCTTTTGGAAAACTGACCTGGTGCACAAATATTGCAATAATCAAAGGAACATACTCTCCATCACCATTATAGTCTCTCAGAATCAATGCCTCATCCTGAAAAAGAGGAGAGAAAAAAATATAATATCATGCAACAAAAAAAATTCTACCTCTTGTAAACTTAAAATTTTTAGCAGTGCTACAATAACTGGATGATTGAGAAGAAAAACATTAGAAAAATATAACATGTGGTGGCCTGCTTACTTAAAAACACAAAACTCAATTTTCATTATTATTTACAAACTTTAGGCATCTGATCTTTTTTCTAAGAAAACAGAAATCATGGCTAATTATATCACCTTTTGGGCAGTACTGGAAGTTTAACTGAGGGCATTTACACTGAGCTTCATTCCCAGTCCGTTTATTTATGTACTGATATCTTGAGACAGCCACTAAGCTGCTCAGACTGAGTTTGTACCTGCAAACATTCCTTCCTCCAGTTAAGTTACCCATAGATGCAATTGTGAGAAGTAGTTTCAAGGTGACTTGAGATTTTGCTAATTTTTAATTTTTTTAATTTTAAAGAGAACAAAAGAAAAGAGGACAGATCCAAGCAGATCAAAACAGAACAATGCAAGCAACACAGCACTTCACAACAAGACAACTGGACATCAACAGCAGCTATCACAATGTCTCTCTCTTTGAAACAGTCGAGCTCAGCTTTACACACAATAATGTCAAACATAACAAAATAGAATAAAACCATTCAAGAGAATGAAAGTATTGCAAGGCATTCTGAACCAAATAATTGAAGAGGAACAATGTCTACTATATTATCTCATTTTCCATAAAAAATTTGTTTCTACTATCATACCTATTAAAATCCAATAAGACACAACATGCTAGAACCAATGGTAATAGAAAAACAAAAGCATGGTAGGACTTCAGAGCAAGATGATATTAAATCAACAATGGCTGCCATATTGTCCTTTCTTCAAAGCAACTATTCATACCATCACATATATTAAGATCAAACGAAACAGAATAAAAACATTCCAACCAATGAATGAAAACATAAGACTTCAAAGCACTACAATGGTGAACCACGAACACCACAAAATCTTCTGTACTCTTACCATTTCTTACACTAGGGAGACTATATGGTATTTATACATGTGAATTTGTTTTATTTCACTTATGAGTATGGATTCAAGTTTCATCCATTTATTTATAAATATCTCAATGTGATCATTCTTTATAGCTGAGTAGTACTCCATGGCATAAAAGTACCACAATTTTTTTTATCAATTCCTCAGTTGATGGGCACTTAGGTTTTTTCCAAGATCTGGCTATTACAAATTGTGCTGCTATAAACATGGGTTCACATATATCACTGTGGTAAGATGTTTTTAGTTCTTCTGGGAATATGCCTAAGAGTAGAATAGCTGAGTCAAATGGGACCTCCAACCCCTGCTTTTTGAGGAATTTCCAGATTGACCTCCACAGTGGTTGCACCAGTCTACACTCCCACCAACAGTGCAGAAGAGTTCCTTTTTCCCCACAGCCTCTCCAGCATTTGTTTTGGCTAGTTTTGTTGATCCTGGCCATTCTTTCTGGAGTGAGATGGAATCTCAGTGTGGTTTTAATTTGCATCTCTCTAATGACCAATGATGATGAACATTTTTTCATGTATTTATTTGCCATTCATATTTCTTCATCTGAGAAGTGTGTGCTCATCTCGGATGCCCATTTTTGGATTGGGTCTTTGAATTTTGGGGTCTGATTTTTTAAAATTCTTTATAAGTTCTAGACAGAAGTCCTTTGTCTGAGGGACAGTTCACTAAGATTTTTTTTTCCCAGTTGGTGGGTTTTTTTTTCACTCTACTGGAGATTTCTTTGGACATGCAGAAACTCTTTAATAAGATGTGATTCCAGTTATTGATTCTGGGAAATATTTCCCGTGCAGTTTGGTTCTTGTTCATGAATTCTCTACCTATCCCTATGTCTTCAAGAATTTTACCTAGTTTGTCTTCTAACAGATTTAGTGTTTTTGTTTTAATATTTAGATATTTGATCCATTCAGATTTTAGTTTAGCACATGGTGACAGGCATGGGTCTAATTTTAGTTTTTGGCATATGGAAAGCCAGTTTTTCCAGCACCATTTATTAAAGAGACTATCGTTATTCCAGTGAACATGCTTGGCCCCTTTATCAAAGATAAGGTGGCTGAGTGTGTTTGTAGTTGTATCTTCTAGTCTATTCCCTTGATCTTCAGGTCTGTTTTTATTCCAATACCATGTTGATTTTATTACAGTAGCTTTGTAGTATAATTTCAAGTTAGGGATTGTGATGCCTCCTGCCTTGGCTTTGCTGCTTAAAATTGCCTTTGCTCTTCTAGGTCTCTTCTGGTTCCAGATGAATTTTAGGAATGATTTCTCTAGATCTATGAGGTATGCTAGTGGTATTTTCATTGGGATTGCATTGAATCTGTATAACAATTTTGGGAAAAGGGGCATTTTCACAATATTTATTCTTCCTATCCATGAACAAGGGATGAATTTCCATTTCCTGAGGTCCTCTTCGACTTCTTTTTTGCAGGGTATTATAATATTCCACATACAGCTCTTTTACATCTTTCGTTAGATTAACTCCTAAGTATTTCATTTTTTTTTTTGGATGCTATTGTGAAGGGTGTGGCTTCTCTTATTTCTCTCTCAGTGATTTTGTTGTTAGTGTATAAGAATGCTATTGATTTTTGATTATTGACTTTGTATCCAGCTACATTGCTAAATTTATTTATTATATCTAGGAATCTTTCAATGGAGGTTTGGGTCTTCTATGTAGAGTATCATGTCATCTGCAAATAAAGATAATTTAACTTCTTCTTTTGCTATCTTTACTCCTTTTATTTCTCTCTCATGTCTAATTGCTCTTGTTAGTATTTCCAATACTATGTTGAATAGGAGCGGTGATAAGGGACACCCATGTCTTGTGCCTGATTTCAAGGTAAAGGATTTCAGTTTTTGGCCATTTAATATGACACTGGCTGTTGGTTTGTCGTAGATGGTCTTTATCATATTGAGGTAAAGACCATCTATTCCAATTCTTTGTAAGGTTCTTATCATGAATGGGTGTTGGATCTTATCAAAAGCTTTTTCTGCATCTATAGAAATGATCATGTGGAATGAGAAGACAAGATGGCTGATCAGTGAGCAACAGAATACAAAGCCTCCTGGGAGAAACAATTGATATGCCAGAATAAAAAACCCTGGAGAGACCCAGACAGAGGGAGATGGATCCTCTTGACACAGGAAGATTTTAAAACTTAAAAAAGCTCATCAAATACTTCGGGTCTACAACTGAAACAGCAAAAACTATGGGACACAGCATTTTCACAGTGACCCACCAAGTTTTCACCAGTTTGAATCCATGCCAGCCTGCAGAGCTGCCCAAACTGATTCACACTGCCACGGCGGTGCTAGGGTCAGGGGTTGGTGGGCCCAGCAGAGGGCGGGGGGTGGGGCCAGTGGAGGGACCTTCATAGGTCCATGGTCCATGCAGGGGGTGGGGCCCCCTGTGGGGAGGGGGCGCAGCTGCGTGTGTGATGTGTTGGAGTCAGGCGGGGGCCTGAACTGGGAGTGACAGTGACTTTGGTTGGTTGCTTCCTCCCCAGAGCAGATGCATGCAATTTTCTTGGACTGGGCCATGCCCCTGGCTGGGACTGAATGAGATATCCCAAATTGATTCCTTGCACCTAGCAAGCACTAACAGGGTGATTGCTCCTGAAGTTTGGCTGGCCCGGTAGGGAGGGGCAGGCATACGCAGCCTGCTTACACCTCAGTAACAAGAGCAGGCAGGATAGGGCAGAGCTCCCTTGCCAGCTTGCTTTGGAGGAAACATTGCCAACAGGGAAAGGGGCTGGGACAGCCTGTAACCTGTGTGGAGGAAGCCAGGGCCATGACAGGAGAGAGAGGCAGGAGGAGGCCCCCAGCCCAGAACACTGGGAGCCCTGATCCAGGAGAAGGAAAAACAAGGGAGACTGAGGGCGGCAAACACGCGACATCAGGCATGGTTTCAATGGACATTAAGAGATATCTTTGGGACCTTATAGACAAGCTCAAAACTGAAATACTAAATCAGGTAAAGCAAGATATGAGTAGATTAATAAAAGAAATGCTAAGCATCTCTCAGGAAGAGACAGATGGAAGAAGGGAGGAACACAAAAAAAAGGAGAGAAACATTCAATAAAGAATATAAAGAAAATATAAAATACAGGAAGCAGATTTAAAGAGACTACCAGGAAATTAAAAACTCCATTGAAAGCTGGCAAAATGCCTTAAAAGAAACTAAGGATAGACTATCAAAACTTGAAGACAAATTTGCAATGTGTGATCATGAAAGGAAAGATCTCTTAAAAATAATAAGGAAACAGGCAGTAACAATACAAAGGCTAGAAAATGACAAGAGAAACTACAATTTAAGAATAAGAAAAGTGAACGAAGAAGCAGGAATACATACAGGTGAATTACAAAGGTTATTCATGGAAATAATTAAGGAAAACTTCCCAAACATGGGAAAAGAAAATGATATTTGGTTGTGTGAGACATACAGAACCCCAGCCACCTACAACCAAAACAGAGCTACACCCAGACATATAATAATCAAGATACCAGAAATTCAATATAAAGACAGAATATTAAAAGCTGTCAGAGAAAAGAAACAGATTACCTATAAAGG
>PVLA01008446.1:57500-88610 GCA_004027455.1 Hydrochoerus hydrochaeris | reverse complement strand
TTTCCAATTTGGCCAATGAGTATCTTCATAACTATAAATGAGTAATTTCCCATAATTCACTTTCCATTTATACAAAATGATTTACTTCTTTTCTGTGAAGACATGGGTATTTCAATCAGTTACATGAGTGGTATTTAAAAGAAAATGAGTATAAAGTGATAATTCAACCTCTGCTGATATTGTGCCATTTCAGATATTATATCTGAAATGGCATCTTTGTAGAAACTAGATCACAGAAATAACTAGAATCAAGGAAAAACATCAGGTACAATTTTGGAGTGAAAATAATGAATGAGTACTAATAAAAGGATGATACACCTGACATTCACCATTGTGCCCATAAGTTCATGAAACAACAAATTTGCAAAATAGTACAATGTCTAATTTAATGGTGCTTATTTTAGGAAGTAGTTTGAAAATAAATAAAAGTACAATTTACACACTTGTACTTAAACAAATAGAATTCATTGCTCTAACAGGGACTGTATCTAGGTTGAATAAAGATTTAGATAAACCCAAGGTTACTGGATATTTAAGGAGTTGTCAAGGTCAAGTTAAGAGTATTTAGTGCATATGCCTACATTTTTAGAGTGATAACAGTAATTTGGTTCTTCAGTTGGAATTATACTATATCTTGGCTCAGGTGCACCATTATTTTGACTCAACAAGGAATTTCTTATGTTCTAACATAGGGAAAAAGGATTTGTGGAACAGTGATATGTGGCAGTACTTGCTCAGCTTATTAAGTGGATTGCCTGTGGTTTTGAAAAGCTTCCTCCCCTTAATAGTCATATTGGAATCCACTGGGTGGCAAGAACACAGAATACTACCTTAAGGGTCACTCTTGCATAAGACATTAATGCATCAGTCCCTAAATTGGAAACCTGTGGTCACTCAGCAAGACGGGTCTCTCTCCCTTAGTGTAATGATTTTTATTTTGTAATCTCTCTTGGGGTAACTCCTTGCAGGCTTGGCATATTGAGAATCAAAGACTGCCTCTAACAATATGGTCGTGATTCTCTGCTTGGCTGATTTAGCTAAGCATTTAAGTAACCACTAATCTTCTGAAAGCACCAGGGTCTACTTAGAGAAATCCCTGTTGTCTATAAGGATGGAAACAAAATCAGCATGGAGGAAGCATTAGTTACTAAACACAAATCAATCTCTTTTTTTCAACCTAGCCATATGCTATGCCACTATCAATGGCATGGTTTCAGGGCAGTGAGTCTTCATTTTATAGGTGTGAGACAGGCTGATGAGCAGGGGGGATGAGCTGGGGAAGTAGATGAGGTAAAATGAGAGTTTACTGAAGTTCCTATGCATAAATCAAACCACACTCTAGTGAGCGAATTTCACAAATGCTAGGTAAAAGAAGCCAGATACAAGAGAACATTTTATACAGTGTTCTTTACACGAAGGTTGAAAACAGGCAAAATTAATCTGTGCTAGAATAGGTGTGGAAGAAATCGGGCAGAGGGCACAAGATTGTTACAGAGTGCTAGAGATCTAGCTGAAAATTCACTGAGTTCTGATTTGTAAACATGATTTGTATGACTTTATAATATGTAGAATTTGTTGAATGTGTGTTACATTTCAATGAAAAAGTTATTTTAAAACACACAAAGGAAATTATGTTTTCTACTATTATGATTATAGAGTTTATCAGAATTAATTTGGTTCATTCTTGCTTTGATTATTTTGATAGTCTAATTTACTGGAATATGAATTTCTAAAATTTTCATTTCATACCACTTGTGCAAAACTGATCTATTTTAATATAAAAGAAATAATCAAAGGTCAACTTCAGACAATAAATATATATTTTTTTGGTACCGGGGATTGAACTCATGACATCATGCTTGCCAGGCAGATACTTATACTGCTGAGCTAAATCCACAGCCCAATAAGCATACTTTAAAAGATAAGTTTAAAAATACTTTAAAAGATAAGCCAACGCACATCTGTGTATAACTTTAAAGGGATGAAAATAGGTTCACTGATTATCTGGTATGATTTACAGAAACATCTGCTCACTGAGAACAAAATGTCCATGTAATTATAAGCAGGTAGGCATTATATCTAATGTTGGGATCTCTAGAACTGCTTCTTGGTTTTGCAACATGGACACAAAAGGTCACATTTCTTCTCCCTATGCCTGAGCTATCCATGTGCAAAATTAAGGAGCTGAACAGTAGGTTGTTCTGGAAAGAATCTTCAGTGCCTGATGAAGGGGGATGTATTTACCATTAAAGTATTTAAGGCAAATGCTAAAAAGCTACCTCTAGTAAAGATGATGCAGTGGAGTGTCATGTGCAAGAGTAGCCGTGACATGCAGAAGAGAGGCATGAGGGAAGAAAAGGAACCCAGAGCCTGCATTGTGAGGAAGACTTTGTTGCTCATAAACCATATGAAACTGAATTATATTCCAAAAGGAAGGAGCAGGAAGAAGAATTCTGATGGCAATGGATCAAACTGATAAATTGCCACAATCCTAGTTGACCACAAGCAGTAATAAATGGTACCTTTGGAATCAGAAAATTTTTTCCTGAATTAGCAATTCTAACTGTTAGTACATCTCAATATATTACAAAAACAAACATATCCTAGGTTTTGGATTCCTACAATTTTAATAAAAACATTTTTCGTCTTCCATAGAACCAAAAAATTGCTTTTAAAATGTTGAGGCAAATAATATTCTGGTATTTTCATCGAATTTTCACTACCTGCTTTTGCTTAAGATTCAGGAATATTTGTCTTTTAAATTGTTGCCAGGAATATGACCTTGAACCTGGCTTCAGCTGACAGAAACTCTTGCGTGTTTAGGTAAAGAATGAATTACTGCTCCTTGAACAGGTCTCAAGTTCTGTTTTATCCCTAGTTGTTCATATCCGCACCCCCAATGACTCCCTAAAGTCAGGAAAACTTTTTGGATGCAAAGGAGAGACAGGGAAGCATAACTGATGATATTCTCAGGGGCCAGTAGCTGAGATGTCAAAGAGAACCTTAAAGAATGGAAAACCTCAAAACAAAATGCGTATCATTTTCTCTAACTGAATATAAGTTTTCGTTTTTAGTTTTCAGAATTTTCCATAGTCTTTATAAGAAGCACTTAGCCACTCACTTAGGAAGTCCCATCTCCACGTGTAACAAAACTCATTAGTATATTGATTTAAACACAGGATCTAACTTTTCTAAACCCTTAAACTATTTAAAATATATCAATAAAGGGCACAAGCATTACTAACAATACAAATTTTAATCAATTTGTTTTCTTTGGCAATCTCACCTTTTAGCTTTTGCTGAGATGGGCACCAAGCTTTTCTTTCCTGATCAAGCTTGCTGCATAGGGGATCTGTAAGACAAAAAAAAAAAAAAAAAAAAAATCATCCAAGTGAGCTAAATTTGGAGATAGATGTGTAACAGAGACCCTTCATCATGCCTAACAATTTGAGTGCCAGTGGATCATCCCAGGTCTCCATCTATTCAGCAGCATGGGGCTTCTGGGAATTCTGTAGCCCTAAGGCCTATTAAAAAAAAACACATTGAGGACACAATAAGTGATAACACTGGCTTGTTATTATAGCTAGTCATTGAGGTTAGCATCTAGTATTTTACTTTAAAAATGTTTAAAACTTTGCATTTGAGAGTATGGTAATGTAATTTTTCATTTAGGTATACAAACTGAATGACAATGTTATAAAGTGTGTCCAAGGTCACAAAACAAGAATGTGATTACAAACTAATTAAATGTAATCCTTCAGTTTATGAAATGTGTTCTTTATAAAATATACTGTCATTATATGTCACAAATAAGACCAATGAAACACAAAGGATTATTTTGGGTAAATTCCCAATAATTGATAAAAGCAGTAGAAATAAATGAACTGAATAAAAAAAATATAATTTTTGAAAATAGTACCTGGATAAATCTGAAAAACACTTTTGAATATTATAATGGGGAATGAAAGCCTATGACATTCGAAATGCTACTTTTCATTAGAAAATTCAAATAGTTGAAATTAGGACTACATGTATTATTTAGATTTGCCTCTCCACTAACGCTGATTAAGGTGATGTATCATTATGTGACCTGCCTGCATCATTACAAGGCTAAGCAGGACTCTAAAGATTTGAATCTATTTTACATCTTAAGAAATGCATATTCATCCTTTTAAAAAGTAATGTGAAATACAGCTGTTTCATAAAAACAGTGAAGAAAAAATTATTTTTACTCATTAGGCAATATTTTAAAATTCTGCTGTGTGCATCTCTGCATTTTTGCCATTTTACTGGTAGTAGTATGTTTTACCATCTTTATCTACCAGTCTACACCTAATGAGCTTTCCTCATGGAAAGGAGCTACTAATTTACAATAATGCTCACAATTAAGATGAACTGGGCAATTTTACGATAATAACAGATTACTTGAATCAAACAGATTAACTGGGAGAAAAGAGATTAAATTAACCATCTCACTATTTTGAACAACAATTGCAAACTAAACATATCTGATACATACCTACCTATAAAAGGTATGGATCATAGTACTGAAATTAATGACTCATATAGTAACATAAACAGTTCAATGTCCTAATCTTGTATTTTAGGACATGGCTGAGATCAGCTAGATGACTATAATGAGGACAGTTAACAAGGACCTACTCTAGCTACTTCTTTTCACTGTAAATTATGCTATGCCTGCTATTAATACAGACACCATGAATCTTAGTTTTCTATTCTGGCATATGCTACAATATTTCAAACCACATGAAACATTTCTCTTGTTAGATGCATAATATAACAGAATCTTTGGTGGAATTCTATACTTTAATTCTATTACAATTAGAAATGATATAAATCTGAGGACATGATGACTTTTCAATAAAATGTATTTGTGCCACTGTTACATCTAAAGAGTCCTGTGTATGAAGATTAGATGCCTGGTCTCAGTATGTATCTGGTCTGTGCCAGACACTGTGAGAAATAAGTTAACATCACCATGAACCACTCATTGAAATGAGTAAACTACTCATCCTAACCCAAAGATAACTAGTAGAAAGGCAGTGTCATCAGAACTAAGTCAAAATAGCTTCCTTTTTCCCAGAATCAATGAAACATTTCATTAAGGTAGGAAGCTTGTGAAGAAAAGGAGAAAAAAGGGCATTTCCAAATAAACACATTTGAGCCCTAAAACATACGACTGGAGTTTAAACTACTGCAAAGAATTATCCCCACACAAATGTTGATTTCTGGATTTACTTCCATAAAACAAAATGAGATAAAAGGCATACAATGAAGACAAAAGAGCAAAAAACCATGAGCTGAGCACCTTATGCTAAATCATGAACAATAACTGAAGAAAATATTAACATATGACCCACTTGTTCATGAAAACTACACCATTGCATTGATTTCAAGATATATTTTTCTCTTCAGACATGATGTTAGCATGTCTAACATCAGATGTATTTGATTGATGGTATCTTAGAGCTATAGTTGGAAGTTTTCTTATGATTTATCAAGTAATTATGGCTCTTACAGTTAATGTTTCAGATTTTATAAAATGCAATCTTGGATTTACAGATACAGCAAGAAATACTACTGAACCCAGATCTCAGGATTTTGAAAGATTTATTTAAGCTCAATATACCATAGAAATGTCCTACAATAGGACTCATAAAAACTCTTTTCACTTTGACTGGCTTGAAAATCACCAAGATTGGCATAGAAAGTTCGAAGTATTATGTAACTTCTAAATTACCTAGTTAGCTAATATATTAAAATGACTTGGGTCTTACCAAAAAGATCACCTTTTAGTTTATGTCAAGAGAGTGCCTAAACTCAGACGCTCAAGTAAAACATTTGTAAAGCAAGAAAGATGAAAAGAAAGCTAGAGAACTAAGAACTGACTGCATTGTCAAGATGCATGGCTGTAGATCAATAACTGAAAAAAGCATGTAGAACAGTCAAAGTTTGTCTACTGCTAGAGAATTTTAAAGATATTCCAAAGAGGTTTAGACTTTCATCAAGTCCT
Source organism: Hydrochoerus hydrochaeris (assembly GCA_004027455.1). NCBI lineage: Eukaryota > Metazoa > Chordata > Mammalia > Rodentia > Hydrochaeridae > Hydrochoerus > Hydrochoerus hydrochaeris. The sequence goes on along the minus strand of PVLA01008446.1, from coordinate 82,576 downwards.
TTGACTTGCTGGGACTTCCTTGTGATGCATACTAAAATCTCAAAAGTAAAATCCTCTAATTTTTTTTTTACAAAAATACAATGCAAAATAGTTCTATGCACTTAAAAAACGATGTAAGACATATTTTAAAAAAACATTCTGAGTTGAGACCACGGAAATCTGGGCAAGTTCCCATTCTAATGAATACTGGAGAACCTCCAAGAAAAGAATACTACTGAGGAGCTGTCCTTGCCCAAGAGTCCGCGCTTGCCAGAAAAGTTAAAGACCTATATATCACTCTTTTCTTGCTAAGAACTGTTGTGCTCCCACCATTGGGAAGAGGCAAGCTGCTGTTTTACAAGTCCACAGTGAACAAAACATTAGTACTAAATCCATTGATTGAACATTATTTTAATTGAGGCTTTTAATGAAGAACTTTGAGACTGTTTTCCCCAGCTGCATGTGACTGCAGCTTTCTGTAAAAACAGCAGAGGGCACTTCAAGACCAGTACATTTTCTCTTTTGTGCCTCTTGGTAGCTGCACAGCAAGTTCAAAGGCTGTGAGAGCCTAGGTCTAACCTTTGATCTTGTGCTCTGTGTTGCTGCTCACAATGTCACTCACTAACAAAAAAGCACATTCTCAATAGTATTTCAGTAGTAATTTATACATAGATGTATTTGCTTAAAAGATTGCCAAATTAGCGCTGAAAAAAAAAAAGAGTAGGAAAGCATCTCAATAGTTCCAGTTCATGTTGTAAATTATCAGATTTCAATCTCTGGTAAAATATTATTCACTGAGTAGAATATCTTCAGCTTCTTCCTAATGCTAAGGGACAGTGGTTTTGTTTCTTAAACTGAACACGTTTCTCCTAGCATCATAATTCATTTTAGAATGACAAATCTTTTACTGTCCATTATGTTAAACATTTACATTTTTATGAATTTGCTAAATTTTAAAACTTTTATATTGGTTGATAGTAATATACATACATTTGTTTGTTTGGCAAAAAAAATCTGGCTTAATAAAGCAAATACTTCAAGCATTTGAAAGCCTAGAGCAGGGACAGGAGATCTTAACAGAAACTATTCAAGCAGTACTAAAATTTAAGCAATTTAAAAAAAAAACAGCTTGTGGCTGTGCATAAATGTTAAATAAACTAATTTTGATTATACTTTAAATCTCACAGTGGTATATGTATGTATATACACATTTGTTTATAAATACACAAAAAGAGCTGATCATCTGGCTATAGTCAGTAGAAGTTTGCATTTAACAAACTGGAGAAAGAAACATTGGTACAGAAATTACAGTCAACAGAGAATCTAAAAGTGTAGGATCCAAGAAATTCATAAGTTTTCTTTTTATGGCAATGATACCCAAGATACTTTTGATGTAAGTCTTTTGAATAGGAACACTGTGTAACAACATAGGATAAATGCATTGTAGGTCTGTGGGAATCATTACAAAATATGATGGTTTTAATATATTTGCATTCTCCATGATTGCAAGATTGGGTAGTTATAAAATTTAATCTAAAGAAAAATGTCTATTCTGTAATATATGTTATTGTAAACTTTAAATATAAAATAATTTTTAATAGATTGTTCTGTTCTTTGAAAGCAAAATATTTACTAAGGGATGAGATTATTCAACTAAAATATTGAGAAAGCCAATAATTGTGATACTTTTCAATGCCTAGATAATTTTCAGATAGAATTTTCTGAAGACATTTTCCCCCTAGGAACTTTACCCATCCATAAAACCAAAAAAGAAGCAAAATACATTACTGCTCTAGTAATACTGAGTCTGTCGTATCAATTCTAAAGCAAATAGTATAATTCAAACAGGGTCCTTACTACACAGAAATATCTCTAGCCACCAGGGCTTAAACAGTTACAGGCATTAATTTGAGAAGAGCTATTAAGTTGATCACTCATATTGGCATAGCATTTACAGCCCACATATGCATCTCATGTCCATTGTTCTCTTTTACCTTATAATATCCCTATCAGTATGAGCTTTACAGCAGTTAGTTCCCTTTGGAGAAAAGAAGTGATAGTGAACTATATGGGATAATTATTGAGCTTAAGTTTTCAGACCTTAGAGATCATGGTTTTTAATTGTAGACAGTACAATAGTAATACATAAATTCCCCATAATTCACTAATTTGCCATCCTTTACTAGTTGTGGTTCAAGTTGCTTAGCATGTGAAAAACAAAAAAATAATGTTTTTGGTTTGTTTTAGGAATTCAAGATAAGCCCAGTAAAATTTGGAAGGGAATTAAGGGGACTATTTACTGACTATCAGGGGGTCAGGGGGATCAGGGGGTAGTGATTAATTTGACAAATGTTTATTTCTATTTGGTGCTAAATTCTGTTCTGAGTGCAGGAGATAGTGGCCCATACATGTTATAGGAAGGAATAGAAGAGATAAAGAAGATTTCTTATTGTTAGCCTGAATATATCTTTGTGAATTTTAGGAATCATTATTACCTAAAGGGCTGAAGGAAAAAATTCTAGCTTCTCTCAGATTATTTCATTAACTAGCAGGAATACTTTACTATTAAGAGGCATGTGAATGAATAAAACTTGTCTAGATTGACGAATATATGATGATAAAAGATTTTGTGGTACAGCATAATAAAAATGTTTAGTAATCTCAATTTGTCTCAAAAGACACAAGACATTTTTTCTTCTTTCAATACTGTCTGCTTATTACATGGATGCAGTATCATTTCCTCTTTTACTAAAGCAACCAAATGTCAAGGAAAATTAAAACTTTAAGGTTATGTAACTGCCCTTTAAATGGGGTACTGAAATTTCCTTTGCTAATGCTCATTTTGCTATACTCACCACTATGCTGAAATTGCAAATTTTGTTTCATGTGCGACAACTTTTGTTTTAAAAACCTGAAAATGATGCCCTACATAAAATAAGGCCTTAAAATTTTATATCCCCCTACCTCTACTTTTATAGTAAAATTCTCCTTCTGGATGAAGTAAACAATAAGTGTATTTACAGCAAGTAAGTATAGATTTTATTATCTAGAAATCAAAAGTTGAGAATAGTAGATACAATTTTTTACCTTCTATGGAGAATTTATTATCAATCGATTAAGAAAATCAACTGCTCTGAAGTGAATTTCGGTGCAGACAAAACTAGTAACAAACAAAACACAAACAAAAGAATAAAGATGCTGCTGAGTGTGGCAGCATACATTTGCAATCCCAACTGCTCAGGATACTGAGGTGGGAGGACCACACAATTGAGGCAAGCCTAAGCAGTATGATGAGAGCCTGTATCAAAATGAGAGAGAGAGAGAGAGAGAGAGAGAGAGAGAGAGAGAGAGAGAGAGAGAGAGAGAGAGAGAGAGAGGAAGAGGAGGAGTAATAAGATAGAGTTCTACTTTTTTTTTTTTGGTACCAGGGATCAAACTCACAACTTCACACTTTCCAGGCAGTTGCTTAGAACGCTGAGTTAAATCCCCAGCCCTAGAATTCTATTTAAATGATATATTTTGTTGAGGTTCTCAGAATGAGAGTTGTTAACCAGCACCTGAAGTCAGGAAAACTAGAGTGGGAGTGTTAGCATTATATGCAGACTTTTTAGCCAAGTCCCCAGACTAAACAAAAATGAGATGATATTCAAGATTGTTTTAAAAATGGCTCTCGTGAATCTCAATAAGCAGTGGCCCAATTTCACTGGTGCAGAAAGAAAACATTAACAACCATCTTTCTTAATCCTGATAGAGAAGTGGATAGTTAGCTCTTAAGACAAACAGTAAATAGATCCATGCTTAATGGTCTAAGGGTAATATAAATCAGCTCAAAAGTATCGAGCAACCCAAATTAAAAAAATCATACTGGAAATATCACTGAGGATCAGCCTGCATCTTTATCTATGTGATTAAAAATATTTCAAAAACATTGAGCAGAAATTATTTCTCCCATTGTACTCATGAAAATAAGGAAGCTTGGGAGACTGCTTTAAAGGCACTAATGAATAATAGCAGATATGTCTTATGGGGGTAAAGGGTGAGGAATTCAGAAAACAAACACACAAGCAAAAACTCCAAACAAAACATCAGACATCATCCTGTTTTCCCCCCATATAAGTAGATTACCTTTAGGAATAACTAGGATAGAGTAACACTCTTCATTTGGAAGTAATTTTTTTCATCATCTTTCTAGTGAATGTAATTGGTTAATTGTGTGCATACCGAATTTTGGTGCCCCACAGAGGGCATGACTTAGGCATGTTCTGAGAAAGCAAGTGCAGGCAGAAGATGGTGGCCTTTCACTGCGCTCCTACTGCATTCCAGCTCTCTGCTGGGAAGTTTGCATGGAAAAAAAAATGCAGGTACCTCTGGCTCACCCACAGAGACAATTTACACATCTGTCTATTAACACATGTTAGGTAGTTACATTTAGAGGAAATATACTGACACATCTGTTTACCCTATGCCTAAGTAAATCTTTTGGTAATTAGCAGTTAACCAGCTGAGAGGTAAGTGGACCAAAGGGTTTCCTGGCAAAAAAACGTGAAGTTTCATACATATTAGGTGTTTTGAAGGCAGGCCAATCAAATCACGTTTATTTTTAAGTAGAAAAATATCTTACAATTTGTAACTGTTGCACCATTTCTTCACGGTAGGCTAGTTCCCTTTTCATGTGATCCTGAAAATTATCTGGGAGGAGAGAGAAATAGTTAAAAAAGTTAATTAAAGGGCAAAATGCACTTTTAGTATACAATTGGCCCTCTGTATCTGAGGGTCCTACATTCATAGGTTTAGTCAAACTAGGATCAAAATATTATTTAAAAAATTGTGTCTATACTGAACATGTGCAGATTTTTTTCTTTTCTTTTCTTCTTTCTTTCTTTCTTTTTTTTTTTTGTGCCGGGGATCGAACTCACAACCTTGCACTTGCCAGGCAGGTTTAAGCCGCTGAGCTAAATCCTCTGTCCTCATATGTTGATTTTTACTATCATTATTTCCTAAACAATGTGGTATAACAAGTATTTACACAGCATTTACATTGTATTAGATATTACAAGGAATCTAGAGGTAATTTAAAGTATATGGAAAGATGTACATAGTTTATATGCAAAAGCTATGTCTCTTTTTGAAAGAGATTTGAGCATTCATGTTATCTACAAGTATTTGTTGGTATCTGCAGGGGATTCTGGAACCAATTCCCACTGACACAAGGAGCAGCTGTACTTACTAAAAATACTGCTGACAGTTCCGTAGGGAGCCTCCCTTCTCTCTCTACTTTCATTTATTTTTTTAAATAAACAATATAGTTTCAACATTCTGTAACATAAGTAGAATAGATAGTAAATTTTGAGAGAGTAAGGTCTATATCTTGTATTTCAGAGAATCTCATATCCCATCATATCTAATCCCTTGCATATAAGAATTACACAGAAACGTCATGTCCTCTAAGATGACACTGCATGGAAGCATTCAGTACCTTAAGTCCAGTGCCAATGAGGAAATAGACCTTAGATAAAGCAGCCCATAAGAAATGCTGATGGTTGTGTATGCAGTGCCTTCTGGGTAATTAAGATGTAGGAAAATGCTGTGCTTGGCTTTCCTGCAGCTCATTGCTCTTGTACTCTGGCCTGATGCTCCCAACTAGCATCCTTCCCACTCCGTATTAGCCCTGTCATGGTCTTTCTATGACCTGGTACCATTCTAAAGACATGGTCTCAGTCTAAGAAGAGGGCAAATTTAAGAGATATTATTATATAAAACTAGTGCTGCTAGCTTACATTATTGATCACTTTCATTTTATTAAGGAAAGGAATGGCTTCCAGATGAATAGCACTTTATTGTATCTTTTCCATGTGGTCTTTTAAACAGAGTAGACTTGACTGATTTTGGCTCTTTCTGCCTTAAAGGAGAAACTAGGAAGATTTCCAATTGTATTTGCAGTTAATAGACAGAACAGCAGTTTTAAGAAACCAGAAACTTCACGCTTAACTTTTCCTCTCTTTCCTTCACCTCGGAATCCATGTATTCTACCTCTATCCCATCCTATTTGTCTTTGTCATTGTTATCTCCCAAATTCGGCTGCCTCTTCCCTGAATAGCTTTCTGACTGACTTCAGGACTCCAGTTTCTCTTTTTATAAATCCCTTTCATTCACATGCTTAAAATCTCCAAAGGTTTCCCATCCCTTTCAAGATTATAAATTCTTTAGTACTCGTGAGCTTATTGGTACTTAGAGATTAAAAGTGTTAGTTCTTTTTATTTTTGACTTTTACCTTTGTATACTATTGGAATTCCTTCCCAGGCCTAACATGTATTATAATTGATTTTTTAAAAAAGACTCATCTCTACTTCCATCTGAATGTGATATGGAAAATGTTGTAGTGAAGGGAAGTCTGTAGAGAATGAAAGATTGGAGGATTGGTTGAGCAGTACCCAGGGCAACAGGGGAACCAGCCCATGCTAAACTGCTTGCTCCAACACTTTCTCCCAGAGTGTGACTCAAAAGCCTCCAGGAAGACAGGAAATATGTATCTAGATGCAGACAAACCCGGACACAAAGCATGCTTCCCTCTGGGAAGGACAGAACTTTCTTCAGAGCTTCGGTAGTTTCCTGTCTGAGGAATTTGAGGTGCCTCTGACTAGAATGGCAAACTGGCATGGACTGGAAGTAAGGGTGGCTGCAGCTGACCTGTCTCATGCACCTCCTCACGACACCAGCAGACTCTGACCTGGGAGAGAAAATGGCTATAGAAAATATACAGACAGTGCAAGGATGAAAATTAGTCTGTACAGTAATTCTTGCTCATTGTTCTACTCTGGTACTTAATACAATTATGTAAAATGAAAAGAATGAAGCCATTAAAATACTGGGGAAAGTAGTGAGCATTTTTGTAAGATCAGAGTGGGGAAAAGCCTCAGAGGCAAAAACCAAAAAGGAAAAGACTAATAGATTCAGTTAGGCAGGAATAAAACCTTTAGTATGAAAATAGATTGCAAATTAAACTCCCCAAACACAACACACCGTAGTTAACACTTGAAGTACTTATACAAATCAAGAATATTTGCAATGTTTCAGAAGTAATATCTTAGTACTGCATATAAGAAGTTCTTACAAATCAGTAAGAACTTGAACATATGTAAAGAAAAATGGATAGAAAATATAAAATAAGGATTCAGAAGACATACAAATGGATGAAAAATATTCAATATATCAGAACGAAAGAAAAGCAAATGATATGAAAATTCTTTTCCACTTAAGACAGTAAAGATTAAAAGATATGTGGTCTTAGAGATGGGAGTATAAACTGGTATAACTTTTCTAGAAAGCAACTTGAAATATGATGGCTTCAAAAATTTCATGTCAATAGTTTGTACTATTAAATGCTTGTATCTTATGCTCTGAGTAACTAATTAAAAATAATAATATGTAATGTATTAACCATTGTTATCTTCCTGTTATTTTGAAAATTTGTTCTTCTTTCTCTTTAAAATAAAAAAATAAATAGAACAACAAAAAAGAATTTCATACCCTTTAACATAGAAACTGTTTTAGGAGTTTCTTCCAAGGAAATAATAACAGATACACTCAAAGATTCAGTTTCAAAGATATCCCTCACCTAAAACTTGGACAAACCATAATGTCCAACATTAAAGGACTTTCATAATGTGGTGCACATGTATAATTTCAGCAATATTGGAGGCTGAGATAGAAAGATCACAAAGTTTTCCCATCCCTGGAAAAATTAGTGAGTTGGTGAAACTCTATCACAAAACGAAGACAAAAAAAGAGCTGGGGATACACCTCAGTGAAAAGTCCTTGAGTTCAGTCCCAGGACCACAAGAATAAAACAAATAAACAGAAAAGGACATTCATAGACTGCTGTGTATTAACAAAAAGAGCCACATTTTAAGGCAGGTAAAAAATGGTGGATACTATATAATGTTTCACTTTATCTTTTTAAAAAAAGGATTTAATATGTATTAAAAGAACAGAAACTCCCAAATGTTACTGGTGATCTTTTTTTGTTTTCTTCTCTTTGTATTTCTGTATATTTAAAATTTTCTATATCAATCATACATACAATTTTTGAGATATAGAGACTGTCAATTGGCAAAGACTTTTAGCATTAGCTATATTCCAAGGTTGATTAAAAATATAATTTAACTGGAGAAAGAAGGTCATTAAACTTATTTCTCTAGTGAGAATCACTTAAAACACAAATATTTTTGGAAAACTATAGGATAAGAAGATGTAGCAGAAGAAAGCCCTGCAGTGCCACAGGCCAGGCAGCACAGTCACAAGGGCTATGCATGGGAAAGAGAGAGTCAGAAACCAGATTTCTAAACAGCAGTGAGTGTATGCAGCCTACGCTCTGGGGTCTCTAAAGAACAGGAGACCCTATGGCACATCTGGTTCAACTAGATCCCACTCCTCTAGCGATAGGCCTAGAGGCGTATTTTGTGTATGTTGTCTTCATTTTGTTAGCACTGTTTTCAAACAGCCATGAAAATTTTCAGCCTTTTGGACAGTACTGTGGAACCCACTCCAGCCCCACCCAGAGGATGCCCCAAAAGGAGTAAGGAAGGAAGGAAAGCACTGAACACAAAAGAATTCCACAATGACAGTCACAGGTGAAAGATGCAGACAGGTCTAGGTAGAGAAGATAAAGTGTGTTTGTTTCTAATGAAAGAATCCTAGTAATTTGTAAGAGTGATTGTGTATAAGAATCTAAAATGATGACATCTAGATGAAATTTACTAAGGGTTCTCTTGGGCCCTATTCATTATCCTTTCCCATAGTAACTGACTGGTCTTTTCATTCACATTTCTCAAGTGCCCTGAGCTTGTTCCTATACCTGCAGAACCAAAGACATAACCCATGAGCCCTGACTAAGCTCCTTTATACAGCAGTCTTCAGGGATCCAGTATCATTCCCTGTTAGTAGTTTTTTTTCCCCTCAATATTTGAAGTTGAACATGGGGAGAGCTACAGTTCCAGCCCTTGTTTTTTTTGTTTTGGTCTTTTTGAGACAGGATCTCACTATGCAGTTCAGGCTGGCCTTGAGCTCACTTTGTAGCCCAGGCTGGCTTTGAACCCACAACAATCCTCCTGCCTCAGCCTCCTGAGTGCTGGGATTACAGGCATGAGCCACCACGCCTACCCCCAACCATTGTTTTCTCTTAAACACTTTTTTTGGAGACACAGTCTAAGTTGTTAAACTTGCAATCCTCCTGTCTTAGCCTCCCAGAGTTCTGGGATTACATCTGTGTATCATCACAACCAGATTTATTGTTAGTTTTAATCTCTTCCAACATCCACCATCACTCCTAGAAAGTATTTTCTGAGTATGTCACAGACCCACAATGTTCCAGATATTAGATGTAGCAATAGAGGAAAGTTCTGAGTAGCTCTTTCCTGAATCTATTTACAGTGCAACAGGGTAGAAGTGAGTACCAAGAATGAAACAGTCAGAAGAGGAATAAACACAGAGCTTGATGGAACCAGAAATGCAGACAGAAGGATGTCAGAAATGGGAACCCCACTGTAAAAGTGGGAAGATTTCCTGGAAGTGGTGAGATATGAGCTGTACACAGGATATGGAGAAAGCTCAGTCCTAGAGTGCCTTTTAGAGAAACAATGTGCAGAGTAGAAAACAAACAGAAGGAGCCATCTGCCTTGGAGCTGGAGCTGACAGGGGGACAAGTGGAAATAGAACTGGAGAGGCAGCATGGACCTACTACAGAAGATTTTGAGAAACAGTGAGGAGTTGACATAGCTACAGCACAATAAGAATCACTATAGCTTCTTGAGTGGACGATTTGTTGCCAAGCATAAGAGTTTTAGGAAGACTGGGGTAAACTCAGGAGGCAGAAAAGCTGGTGAAAGAAAGGGAGGTCACAGGGCACCTGCTTACTGTCACCATCCATGCTCCCATTAACAGGTTTCAGGTGCAAGGTGAGGGTGTGAGGGCATACAGATAGTGGAAAGACAGTAAAGTAAACGAAGGAAAGACTAGCATATTGGAGAAGGCAGGAAAAGAAAATAGGTATTCTAGATATGGTAAACACCATATGTTGGCAAAAATGACTTCTGGATTTAAAGCTGCAAAACTGGCCAGATCAGTCATGAGTGGGGGTTTTTAGAGTGGTGGCAGTTGGGGTCACCCTTAATCATTTATTACTGTATAATCCTATGTGATTGTCACTGCAGAACATGTTTCTTTGTTATCTCAAAGTAACCTTGATAACAGTGGATCTCCTCCTCCTCTACGCCCTCCACTTTTATTTCCCCCCAATCCTAGAGTCCATTTCGATTGCCTTTCCTTAAGATACTCCAGACCTCGCTTTTCAAGTCCTAAGCAATTTGTCAATTACACTTATTGTCTAGTATCAAAACAAGCTTTGCTGCCTGTTCCATTCATATTAAATACAACTCTGATTTCTAATACAAGTTGGCTTATGATATCATCTTTGCAAGAACATAGCATTAAACTTTAAAATGGTGTATACTAACAACAACTCACACTTGTCATTATGCCTCCAATGTCGTGCAAGACCCTTTGAACAGTCCGCTCAGGTAATCCTCTCAGCAACCTTGGGAAACAGGTAGCAATATTGCTTTATTGTTGAAAAGGAGGTTAGGAAACTTGCCTCAGACAACCCAGCTAGTGAGTGGGGGCAGCAGTGCCCGACCTGCAGCCCTCAGCTGCAGCCTTCTAGCTTCTTGCCTCCACTCTAGGGAGTCTCAATCCCTTCCTCCTCCCAAGTCTTCCCATCAGGGTCAGACAGAAGTGCTAATGGACAGCAGCTCTGGAAGCCTTGGGCTCAGCATAAGATTTTCTTGCTCCTCCTTCTCCCAACCTTTGCCTTAAACCCAAGGATAGAGCCTAATGTCTTCCTCTTTTTCTAATTCTTCTCCTGTCAGACTCCTCCTTTTCTTCCTCCTTCTTACCCCTCCTTTTCTTCTCTCCTCCTTTTTTACACCCCTTCCTCCTCCACACTGATTTTACCTGAATTTTGCTTTGATTGTTAATCTTCATATGTCAACTTCACTGGATTAACACCTCACAGATTAGTAAGGTGTATGGGTGGGTCAAGAAGGTACAGTATTCCTTACAGTCCAAGGTCCTCTGCTGTTCCCCTCCTCTGCTTCTCAGCCACCACAAACTAAGCTTTACTCCATCTCACCCTTGTGCCATGAGGTTTCTGCCTTGAAGTCTACCACCCATGTACTGAATCTGAAACAGTGAGCTACATTAAACCTTTCCTCCTTTAAATTGTGGGTGTCAGGTATGGTGTCTCAGTAATGGAAAAGCTAACTAACACACTTCTCTATGCCCAGGATTCATTCTCATAGTCCTCATAAACCTTCCAAACCAAAAGAAGCTCCCAAAGCCCAATATTTGGTTCAAATTTTTAGAAATGCCTTTTTAGAGCTCAGTGCTGATACCCTTCTCTTTTTCCTCTTGGTTCATAATCACCATTATCACTGGGACAGCTACTGAACACTTATTCTGTGCTGGGTACATGCACAGCATCTCACAGGTGTTGTGTTATTTGGTCTTTTCATCCTATAAAACAGGAATTATCTGCACCATCATACAGTTTCCAAGGGCAGACAATTGTCAAGGAGCAATGAACTCAGGTCTGATAGATTTATAGCCTAGATACCTAATTGTCACATGTTACAGTGCACTGCTGGAGTCCCCAGTGCGCTAAATAACTGCATTTTATATTAAGATGGTGTTTGTCTACCTCCTAGTACAACACTATACAAACTTCTTCTTTTCTTTTTTTTTGGGGGGGGTACTGGGGATCAAACTCACGACCTTGTGTGTGTCAGGCAGATATTTGTGCCGCTGAGCTAAATCCCTAGCCCCAGCACTGTACAAACTTCTTACAGAGATTCATCTATGCTTCCTTCCGATGGGGCTTTACAAAGTTTGGTTTTCCCCATTGCATCTGAGCAACTCTCAATCTGCTAGTCTCATGGTCCCTCACATTTAGTTAACAAACACATAATGTGCATTTGCTATTTTCATCTGTGTGAAGTTGACTGCCCCTTGGTGGTATGTCTAAACCAAGCATTATTCAAACTTGGGTACACACATCCCACTGCCTTGGTCAGTAGAGCATATTAGACAAAAGTGGAATTTTCCATTGGTGTTTAATTATCATGTTTCATATGTGTGGCAGTCACAGGTGACTCATTAATTCAGAACAAAACTGAGTTAAACCTGGCCAGTTATAATACTCTAACATTTTTAAAAACAGAAACATGTACATGTTTTATGATAGAGCAGATACTAAGAAAAACTCCTAAGTTATTGTGAGTTGCTTAAGTCTTTAAAATGATCATTAGCTTTTATTAATAGGATAAATTATGGCTACACTGCTTTCATGGGATGCTAAAAGGGTACTTTAGAGATTTGAATGGACTTGGACTCTGCCGGATCTAAAAGCAGGGCTTTGCAAACTCAACAGTTAGATAAACACCAGCTGTGAAAAAACAAATCATTTGTTGCTCATTATTGGGAAGAAGTGTAAGATGTAGTCTTTCCTAAGATACTGTTTTAAAAGTCAGAGAAGCCTATTGAAGCACCTGTTTTTTCCCCCTTCTTTCCTTCTTTCCTTCTTTCCTTCTTTCCTTCTTTCCTTCTTTCCTTCTTTCCTTCTTTCCTTCTTTCCTTCTTTCCTTCCTTCCTTCCTTCCTTCCTTCCTTCCTTCCTTCCTTCCTTCCTTCCTTCCTTCCTTCCTTTTTCCCTTTCTCTTTCTTTTTTTTGACAAGAGCTCACTATGTTAGTTTAGGCTGGTCTTGGGCTCACTATGTAGCCCAGACTGGACTCTAACTTGCAGGGGTCCTTCTGCCTCAGCCTCCCAAGTACTGGAGTTACAGGGATGAGCTATCATGCCCTGCCAGATCACCTGTTTCTTAAGGCTTCAAAGATATTTTTAATGTTTCTTGAAGTTATAAATGTAATAATGTTCCTAAATGCATTATCAAAAGCTATTGGCTAGTCTCCTGGTTTCAATCGAAGGCCAGCGGAATTCTCTCAGTTCAAAACAGCAAAGCCCTAGGAGCCCACAACCTGCTTGGTAGTTCCGGAGAAATCAGAAACCTGTCAGACCTACTGTTCCCATGGTAAGAGCACTCTTCTACCACATAATGAATGTCCTCTTCAGAATGAACCCCACTAAGTGTAGGTGGAACTCAGTTTGGAATGTTGCCAGGAACCTGGCACTGTTTCCAGTGCTCTCCAGAGTCATCTTTCAGCTCTTGCTGGTGATAAACCCTGGGAAGCTCTGATGGATTCAGACCTTCAGTTCATAGGATTGAAATGGTCACAATTATTGAAAAATCTTCTAGATGCTGGTGTATGGCTCTGAGATAAGAATTGTCAATTTGACAATTTTGTGTTACACAGGTTACTAACAAGAGGCATGCTAGTATTCTAAAGATTCTAAAGAAGTGTCTAAAGTATTCTAAATTCTAAAGAATTCTAAAGATGTGTCCTCACAAAAAATATTGTCATGTTTCTATAGTCCTCGTGTGTGTGTGTGTGTGTGTGTGTGTGTGTGTTATGGGGACCAAACCCAGGGCCTTGAGCATGGTAGGCAAGTGCTCTACTACAGAACCACATCCCCAGCCCTCATTTAAAGAATTTTAAAACTGTTTACAGGGCTGGGGATTTAGCTCAGTGGCTTAAGCATCTGCCTGGCAGGTGCAAGGTTGTGAGTTCAATCCCCAGTACCAAAAACAAAACAAAAACCAAAACAAACAAACAAACCCCTGCTTACATATTACTTTCTTGCCTACTTTGTTTTCTCCGAAAAGGGGATATATCAGCATTAAGTTCAAAAAACCACTACTGGGATATATTTGTCTGCATGTGACACAGCCCAGAGGATGTGAATTTTAGCAAGCTGGGTATCTACCATAAAGTCTTTCTAGAATTCCAAGACTTTGCAAACAGAACAATAGTTTTTTGGCTATACCATTTCTTGCCCCAATATTTGAAATGGAATTCTAACATTAAGTATGGGATTCTAGATAATACAAAACCCCTAAAAGTATAACAATTTTAATTACTGTAGTCCTTTAACTCTGGTTTCACTAACCTCAGTTTCAGTTACCTAAGGTCAACCACAGTCTAAAATATTAAACAAAAATTTGAAGAAATGAATAATTCATAAATTTTAAATAGCTTTCATATATTTTATTACATATTTATATATATTTCATTATAATATATTGTAAATTTTCTATTTTATTATTAGTGTTCTTTATAATATCTTGTAAGTTTTCTTTTTTATTATTAGTGCTCTTAATCTCTTACTATGCCTGATTTGTACCTTAAACCTAATAGTATATGTGTATAAGAAAAATCATAGTATATGTATAGGGTTTGGAACTATCTGTAGTTTCATGATTTCCCTTCAGATCTTGAAATATATGCCCCCAAATCAAGGGAATACTTATAGTAAAATAGAATTCTGTGTTCTGAATAAAGTTTAAATCTTCATTCTTATATGTATCTCTAGTACCAGGCGAGTATCTACAGCCATCTGAGAATAAACGTAAATTGTTCTTTTGTTTCCTACCTAACATAGAGAATAATAAATACCTGGGTAATTGTTTTACTTTAAAATACATAGTCTAAACATATCCAAATATGTAAATATATTTGCACATTTAATTACATGCTTACATATGTATTTTTAAATATACACACTGTACAGACAAATACACATAAATAAATTCATAAATACTAAAAGAGTCTTGTAAGAATTTTTATCTGTGAGACAATTTAAAGAATAAATAAGGGAGACTTTATGAATATTTACACAGACCATGAGAAGACTGAGGGCTTTGTACTTAATCACTTAATACTTAAAATCACACTTTTAAACAATAACAGAAATCAAATGCCATTAATGTAATGAAATAAAAGTGATTTCTTACTGAATACAGGGAAAGATGTGTTTCCTTTTAACACCTGGAATTCTTGTTCTAGTCGTCTCCGTAAGTCTATTTGTTCAAATAAAACCTTCTGAAGTTCTTCTAATAGAGAAAAAAAGAAGAGTCATTTTACTAATCTTTACAAATAACTCTCTAGAGAACTGTTATATGTGGCAATTTATTATTATAAGACAAAATATTTTACCAGTTAAAAAAGTGTTGCATAGACATAGGATAGATTTTGTGCAGAAATCCATGAATATAAATCAATGTAATATATTATTTTAAAGTATTATATTACAGTGTCATGTATTGATTGATATGTATGCATTAATCTCAATTATATCCATCCAGTGGTCCATATATTATTCATATGTTGCTTGTCAAGCTTAAAATATGGTGTAGAACAAAAATATCCTCTTCTTATCTCCATAGTCCTTCAGAGCTAAGAGAAGTTCTATAATATTAAAACTTTTCTTTACCTTTCCCCATGTTTTCTACATCCTTCTTGAGTGAATGAGGTGAGTTGGTTTCTTGAATGTGTTCACCTTTAAACAAGGAAGAAAAAAATATTATTAGCTGTATATGAACTATTTTCTGAAAGGTTTTCTTTTCATTTTCTTTTAATATCTGCAAAAGAATTTGTTTACTGTAACCTGAAATTAGAAATCTTCAGAACCCAATGTAGTTCTTATTTACTTCTTTACAATTCTCAGAACCATAGAAGGAGCCACAGGAAATGAGGGCAGAGCCTGCCTGGCCTGTGCACAGCATTATGTGAGCTCAGCATCCTAAAGTTAGCTCCTCTCCAGGCTCCCTACAATTATCCAACTTCAATAATAAAAGCAATTCCTGTAATAGGCAAAAGAGGCTGGCCAAATCAAGTTTTCTAACAGAAATCTCATTGGTACCCTCCTCTCCTTGACAGGGAGGCCCTCAAAACTGCAGAGCCAGAAGCCTCCTACGATTTTTTGGCCTCTAAAATTTGGAACAGTGAGAAAGAAGTTAGGGGGAAGCCTAGAGTTGTGGTTGGAAATCAACCTGGAAAGGTTGCCTAGTAACTGATCAGTTGGTTTTAAAAAAGCAATCTAAAATAGAGATAGAAGTTAGCCATTAGTTTGTAAATATTTACTTGCCTGCTGATCACCTCTTAACTATTTATCTTGGACTATTAAAATTGTAATGTTGAATAACAAGGGAGTAGCTCAGTGGTAAGCACATCCTTAGCATGTGTGACACCCTGAGAGCAAGCCCAGTAGCAATAAACAACAACAACAAACTAAGCTGTATTGTGAATAGCCAGTTGTTCTTATCTATTTTGCTTGTGTGCTAACTAGAATGATGGCAAATCATAAAAAGTATTTACCTACAGTAAATACTTTTACATAATTCAGGAAAATTTAAATAAATCAAAGCAATTCAATCATTCAGCTAAGTGGATAACTGTATTTTCAAATTTCCAACTGATTTCTGCAATAACCACCTAATTTAATTAAGCTTTCTGGGTTTTGTCTGAAGAGTTACCATAATATGGCATTCTGAACACATTTCATGGATTTCTTCTCCCACATTTCCAAGGGGTAGATATCTCCCCTGGGTCCCAGAGCACCTTGCACTGGCCTAAGGCATAGTGCTATTCACTTACTCCACTAGGCACTCACTAAGTTGTGTGTTACTTGGAGCCAGGGATCCTGTTTTCCTCATATGACCAGCGCCTAACACAGTGTTGGATGCCCAATAAGCCTTCATTAAAGTTTCTTCAGTTGTTACTGAAAGGAACCCCAGGAAGTTGTAAATTCTAAATTATGTCACGGACCAGAATTCATTTCAATTCTCTCCTCACTATTTATTCATTTCCCTCAGCAAGAAATGGAATATAATGGCCCTGGACACTTGTAGGAATGTGGAGAGATTTCATTTTCAATGTAAAAATTTTTAGAAAGAGGGAAACAGAATTTCTCCCCAAAGCAGTGACCTATACTACAGTATCATGAACAGACAAGAAAATCTTTATTATAAATGGCAATTCTGCATTCTACCTGATGACTATCAGGAGTGTTGTGTGCATATGCATATGTATGGTTGTGTGTACTTAAATACATCTATGTAACATATACATAATGCAAATGTTTGAGAAAATATGCATAGTTAGTGATAAGAGCCAATAATATCCTTGCATCACTAAATTCCTCAATGGCAAGCACTTTTTCCAATAGCTAGATCACATTTACACAACCTCATTCCTACTCATCTTGGTAATTGCTGACCTCTCTCTAAAGGTTCAGGTATACCTTAATACATTAGCTTTCTCCATATAATAAAAAAAATGAGGAAATATCTGTGAAATACTTCAAGTATAGACTTCAATATAACTCCTAAAAATATTCTCATATAAAAGAAGACATGGTTGACAATGAATCATTAATATGTACACCAAACATAATGATATTTTGAAATGAAGATTAATGCATATCAGTTTTCCCTGTTTAGCTTCAGTTAACCACTTAAACATGTAGACATTTTATACTCACACACAATATCGAATCTGAACAAGTAAAAAAGCATACATCTCTGCACTTATCTATAGGGTTACAATGAGGCTATACCATTTTACACCTTTATCAAAACATAATTTAAAAGAGATAATTTGTTCTTGAATCAGCAATTCTAGAAGTCATGTCCTTTATCACATTACCAATGAATTCTTTTTGATTTATTAGTATATTTTTGTAGACTGTTTACCTTATATTACATTTTAACTTGATAATTAAATTTAAAAGTTAAACATGATATGTAAGAACACATTCTTTCCCATCTCACAATTAGTAGCTTTATATGTATATGAAACCTTCAAACAAATTGCTAAGATATGAAATTA
This sequence comes from Hydrochoerus hydrochaeris, assembly GCA_004027455.1. NCBI lineage: Eukaryota > Metazoa > Chordata > Mammalia > Rodentia > Hydrochaeridae > Hydrochoerus > Hydrochoerus hydrochaeris. The sequence continues at coordinate 64,762 of PVLA01008446.1, read as the reverse complement.
TATTAACTTCTGGAAAATCTAATGACATCAATAATGAGATTGTCTTTTCACCAGCTTTGTGAAGGTTTCATTAGTATATTTCCATTAGTGTCTATTGCAGAGATGTTTTACTGAAATTCCAGAGTAAAATCTGCCAATTTGAAGCTTAGAAAATTCAAATGTCTCACTTTACAAAGGTTTTTTGAAGTGGTTAAATATTAGGTAAATAAAGAGCACAGAAACAGCTTTGACTGCCTTTTGTGCATCTTTTACGGGACTGTTGCCTTTTGTATATTACTAATCTGTGAGAACCAGATTGTTAATGGTGGTTAAAAATGACCTCTGGGAGCCTGGATGTTTGTTCACTATTACTGCTAATGTTTTCCATCTGGTTTAAAAAAAAAAAAAAGGCAATCTAATACTAGATTAAATAAATGTGATTTTGTTGACAATGCGTTACCAATTTTTATAAATATTCCATCAGGTTAGATGCATTTCACTTTTAAAAATTAATAAATGGGTTTAGAGAAATGCAAAATTAAAATCCTTCTTATACTCACATCTTTTTTTTAAAGTTACAAACAAGATGGGAGGAAGCATAGCAATAATAATGGTGTAGAGGCCAGGGATTTAGCTCAGTGGCGTAAGAGCCTGCCTAGCAAGCACTAGGTCGTGAGTTTGATCCTTGGTACAAAAAAAAAAAAAAAAAAAAGATGTAGAGATATAGAAAGAATATATCTGGGGTGATGTCTTTCTTGGAGGCCTGTGTTTAAACATGTCTTAGGTCAGACTGTAGAAGAAAACAATTGAGTGGTTGAATGGAGAAAGAAGAAAAATTAGGGCATAAAATGTATCCTGTGGGTAGATGTGACCAAAAGCTGCTCCTTAGCAGTGCCTACACGGGCCCTCAAACAGTGCACTGTCACTGGGCTAGTTCATTATGGCCCATGTGGTTTTCATGAGGCCTGTTTGCCCCAGAGGATAGAGCCAGCACCATGCCACATAGAGAAGCTCCACTGCGCTTGTGCAAGCAGAAGCCAAAGAGTGAGGCTGAGGCTCCTGCTTTCCTGTTCTTTTTCTCCTCCAGCAGCAAGCAGCAGGTGGTCTCATGTTCTAGGTGAATGCTCCACACCACCCCTGGCTCTGTTCTCACTCAACCATCAGAAAGGAAAGTACAAGAGAGATGGGTGGGAAGGAGCTGTAACACTACTAAATAGTAAATGAAGAAGAGACTGGAAATCACAAAGATTAACAAAATAAAAGAGAAACAGTCAATAAATGCCTTAGCATTGTCTTTCAAAGAACAAAAGCAGTTACACTTTCTTAAATATTATGACACATTTCTGTTCAAGAACCTGTAATGGAGCCAGGTATGGCAGTGCATGCCTGTAATCGCAGCACGAAGCCTGAGACAGGAGGATGAGAGTTGAAGGTCAGCCTCGGTTACCAGTGAGTTCAAGGCCAGGGAGACTCCCTACATAGGGAGACCCTGTCTCAACAAAAATGGCTCCCCTGAAATGGCTCCCCTGGTCTACATTAAAGAATCCATTTTAAATCCCTCCCTCAAACTTTTCAGGTTCTCCCAAAACTTAGCCCCACCTGCTGAGCCAACCTTTCTTTATTGCCAGCACAATCCCTTGGTTGTAAACAGGTCTTTATTTCTCACTTGGGCTGGGTGCCTCTGCCCTTACATCATTTCTCTTGCCTGAGGTACCATTCCCTCTCTTCCTGCCCATCCAAAATCAGACAGCCATTCCAATTCCTGCTTGACATGGACTGAATGTTTATAGCCCCCTCCAGCATCCATATGTTGAAGTCCTAACTTCCAAAGGGGTGATATTCTGAGATGAAGTTTTGAGAAGTGATTAGGGCATAAGGGCAGAAATTCATGAATGAAATTAGTGCCCTTATAAGAGGAACCCCAGAATGTTCTTCCCTCTTCTTTGCCATGTGAGGATATAGCAAGAAAACTTGTTATCAATGCATCACCAAATACTTAATCCGCTTGAACCTGCCTCCTAAAGTGTGAGAATAGATGTTGTTTAAGTCATCCAACTCTGTGGTTGGTTTTGTTATAGAAACTTCACTATACTAAGTCACTTTTCTGCCGTAAGCCTTTTCAGCTTCACAAAGTGCTACTAACCACCGTTTTTGGGATGAAGTTCTACATGCTTAACATATTTTCTCTGCCCCTTGTGCCTGATGTTTGAGTGTTTTGCCTATGTTAGTCTACGCTTCCTCAACTGAAAAATATGCTTTCTGAGGATATACTGGGAGATCCTGCCTGACAGGTAACTCTAATCACCCTTGTCCTAGGGAGAGTTCCAAAAATGCTTTCTGTACTTAATTTAATTCACCTAGATTTGTGAATGAAATTGAAACTAATACAATTGTAAGTCCTCTATTATCATCAGGGTTGTGAAGTATTAACATATTCCTACAAATGCACAAGCACATTTTAATTCATTTGTATATTTTTCAGTGGTACTGCAGATCAAAGTGAGTACTACATAGGGAAGCTCTACCACTGAACTACATCTCTAGCCTTTTAAATTAATTTAATTTGTGTGTGTGTGTGTGTGTGTGTGTCTTTTTGAGACAGGGTTCACTTTGTACCCTAGGTTGGCCTCAAACTGGCAGCAATCCTCCCGAGTATTGGGACTACAGGTGCACACCACCATGCCTGGCTAATTTTAAAATTTGTGAGATAGGTCTCTAAGTTACCCAGGCTGTCCTCAAATTTGAGATCCTTTTGCCTCAGATTCCTGAATAGCTGGGACTACAGATGTGTGCCACTGTACCTGACTCCCATTTATATAAATTAGGGTAACTGTTTTCATTTCACTAGGAATTTGTGATGTTCCAGTAGAAAACAAGTTTTGCTTTAATTTGACATTTTGAAGAAAAATTTAAAGGACAAACAAAACCATGGCATAGTCTCAGCCATGACATGGAAAACGTTAATTAACATATATGTCTGCTGTGGCCTCCTACAGCAAAAAAAGCTCAGAGTTTAGAGCTCACTTAATGTTATTTATTTATTTACTATGTAGTGCTGAGGATGTAACCCAGGACCTCACACATGCTAGGCATTTGCTCTACCACTGAGCTATACACACAGCCTCAAGTTCATTTAATTTCAAGAGCCAAATGGGGTAAGAGGACTTGTGCTATTAGTGGTCATGGGATGGGAGGCAACCTTGGCAAGATAAATATCATAATTCTCAAGATCATTTAAATGTATGTATAGAAAGCATACTCTGTGTACAGTACATGTTTTAAAACTTCAAGCATTTGAATAAACAGTCAGAAATTTGACCTTCACCTATCCTAGCTATGAAAATGTAATCTCTTCTTACTCCTCCTCTTATCCCTACCTGGTTTCCTGCTCCTTGTCTTTGGCAATTTGCATTTCCAACGTCCTGAGCCTGCAGCCGGCACTCAGAGGTACTGCTCTAGCTAGCAGTCCCAGCAGCTAGCCAGTTGCTTATCTCTGAAAGGATCTCTATGCTCTGTCCCATCCAGAACTATTTTTTGCAACATATGATGAAAAATATTTGGAGGAAATATTTCCTCTTACTGGAAAAAAGCATGTAATTTAATTACAAAGGTAACTCAAATAAATGAACTTACTTTGATTTTGAGCAGTGTCTATACATAAGAAACACATGTATTCTAAGATTTGAATGAAAAATAATAATTTCAGTCAAGCATCCAGATGTTTCCAGAGGTTCAAGGACTCATGCACTATTGTCTGTGTCTTGGTACAGGGGAACCAACATGTCCTTCACTCAAAACTGCAAATGGTCTCTGTATGCTGTTCTTAATGTACTGCTTACTCTTTTGAACTGATGGCTGCTTCCTAGAATCTGTATAATTTCAAAATAAGCACTGAATTTTAATAATGGCGTTTAGTTTTATAATTTGGCTTTTTAAAGAATTTCTCTCTATTTTTTTCTTTCTACTATAAGATATCTTAGAGATACAACTTGGATAGGGTCAAAATTAATCTGCAATTGGCATAACAAATGTACAACTGGTACATTGAAGAAGAATAATTTATGATGTAGAGAATTTTTAATCATGTTTTGCACTAAGGCATTAAAATCAATTATGCAGAAGGCAAGGTTAAATAATTTTCTCCTCTATGAGTGGGATATAGACCTCTGCTAATTTCTTGGTGCTAAATTTCTACATTAAACTACTTCTACTGTGATGGTTGACATTTTACTGAAATCACAGGACAGAAGATAAAAGAAAATCAGTATCATTGGAGAGAATGTGCTACAGAATGAACTATGTATTTCATTAGCAAAAAAAAAAAAGCGTAAGTGCAAGATTAGATTATTTTAATGAGATTACAATTAAACTGAGAGTTACAACGAATTTTATAATTCATTATCAGAATTTATTGAGTTGCATGCATATTGCTTCTTTAATCAGTGTATTAAAATATTTGATAGAAATACTAAAATATTAGGTTGAGTACCTCTAAGATGTCTCTTGAGCTTCAGAATTGGTATTGTGTTAATTCTATTTAACTTTTTTCTAGAAAACTTGTCATTGTCCTTAACTATCTTCTTGAGTTTCATACAGATTTTTAAAAATCACTAATAAGAAGAGAAATTTTTAATAAATAAAAAGAAGCTCATATCTGAAATATCAGGGATTATTTAATTTTGAGTATATATACTGAAAGACTTCAACATACATTATATAAAAGTACTTTGTTTATAGTAAATTACAGGTTAGAAGCTGTATCAAATTTTATAGGCAGGTACACTGAGACACAAACTTATTTGAAGTTACCTAGAAAGTGAGAGATTTAAAATCCAGATCTATAAGTCTGTGTTTTTAAGAATTTTTCTTCTTCTTTTTTTAAAAATCATAAGAATATTCTAAAATAGAATGGAATAATATATCAGAGTGCCTCATCTGCTATATATTCATGAGAAGTGTAACTGCTTCTTACTATTCTCAGAAATCCATCCACAGCATATTAAGTACACTAGAGAATCATACCAGTGAAAATCAAATTGATTTTAAAACTTCTATACATATAACAAGATGCAGCCACACTCTGAGTCAGTGCTGCTGGCGTTTCAACAATGAAAAGAATTGAAAAGTGGGGCTGACTCCACTTTCACTGATTTCCTTGACCTGCAGGAGCTTTGATCTCTCTTATCAGCTTGCCCCACTGCATTCAATTTCAAATCATTTAACCTCACTGAAGTTATTCAAAATGGATATGCAAAAACTTACTGTGAAATTGCAAGGGAAATATTGTCATTTATATTTTTGAGTTGGCAACATTTTGACCAAACTAACCCCCCCCCCCCGCCAATCTATTTAGTGAATTTTAAGCATGGGTCTACTTTTAAAGAGTGCTATAGACAAAAATTCTGGTTTCTGGGGAATTTTGGCTATTTAAGAGCTTCATTTTTGGCTTTTGTAATTATGCAGAAGTATGATATCTATTATGTTTTAAAGGTTAAAGACTAAGAACAGGGTAGTTTTTGAAAAATCATTCAAAAAAGTAGTCTTTTAAAACTTATTGAAAATTAATTTACCAATAAGGATGAAAAGTTGGAGGGATAAACTTAATTAAAATGAACTAAAAACCCATAGGAACTAAGTATTGCTACTAAACCAAATTTGTTATTAGGAATCAATCAATACAAGTAACTATTACTTAAAGATATGTCTATGTCACTGTTTAGAGAAAGGTCACAGAAATTTCCTGATATGCTACATTTATGATTACCACAGGAGTGAAAAATTCATATAAAAATCAAAAGTTGAGGGCTCACTAGGCAATTTGAAAAGATATTTAATTCTTCTATGATATAGTTGCATATTTTAAGACATTAAATGTTATTTTTCAACAATAATTATTAAATTAGCCACTGGCTAAAATAACACAATTATATAAACCTTACTGGATAATATTTTGAGTAGATCCTTATAACATTATTCACTCTACGTTACAGCTAGCCTAACTCCTCCCTTTGATTGGCAGCAACTTGGAGGCAAGGAGTGCTATTGACTTCTATCTCTGAACCCTGAGAGCCTAACATAATACCTGGCACACAGAAGGCATTTGAGTAGTTGGAATACATGAGTAAAACTATCATGTAGAGGTAGAGGTGCATGGGGAGAAATATCTCCATTAACAGGCAGAGAGTTCAGGATAAAGCATTTGGTTGTTACTACTTCAGAGTAGCTAATCATAATCATAATCTCACTGATTTATCTGAGTTTTTAACACTTGGCCAAATAAACAGATTCTTGGATTCTGATCATAGAGAAATAAGTTAATATCAAAACACAAGTTAATTAGGTGCCCACTTTGGGATTTTCTCAAACATGTATTTCAATATGGAGACCACAAGTGAATCTTTCCTACAAGGAAGGATAGTTGAAGGTTTACCAAATTAAGTCTCACAACTCAAAAGTCTTATAAGGGGCTGGGGATTTAACTCAGTGGCATAAGTGCCTGCTTGGCAAGCACTAGGTCATGAGTTCAATCCCTGGCACAAAACAAAACAAAACAAAACCCTCTTACATAATTTTTGAGGCTTAAAACTTCACATACTGAGCCAGGAACACTGCTGTGTTCCTTATAGTCCCAGCTATTCAGAAGACAGAATACAGAGGCTCACTTAAACCTAGAAATCTGAGCTCTGGACAACATAGGGAGACTGGTTGCATACAAAATGAAATGAAATAAAATTCCACATTTCCAGCAAAGGAACCATAAGGATGAGCTTCTTGTGGCTAAAGGTCATAATATAAATATAGCAAAATAAAAGTCGCTCATTTCAATAATATTTACATCCTTTCCACAACCTACCTGTCTCCCACTCAATACAAGATAATAATATAAACCTGCTACCTACATACTTCCCTGAATAATGTGAGAATGAAATTGTGATATGGAAAATCAATGTGGAACAAGTTTCTCTGGGAATCTGTATCAAAATAATTATCGTGAGAAAGGGGCTAGCAATATATCAATAGTATGAGTAGGTGTTATTACCAATATAACTATTGACTATACTGCCCTGAGCCCCAGGCACTGTGGAAATTTTTATGTAAACACCAATTCTGGCTATACTTTTACTTACTTCCTTTTAGCATTTATATTTCTATCTGAATATCAAGCAACAATGAATCCTGTTATTTTTATTCAGTCTGGTTATTATTCTTGGAGTTCTTACAGCTTTTTAGGGCTTACTGGCCCTTACAAGTGTGGGGCAGGGGAGGGGGCACGAGCACTACAC